>CALNHX010002737.1:0-169165 GCA_940337035.1 Agriotes lineatus | reverse complement strand
ATTTGTATTGTATTGTATTGTGTTTCTAGGTCAGCAATTGACAGTTAAACAATGAGGAATGCTGTCATATACGAGTAATTATTTTGACTTTGACTAATTTCACCAGGTAACGTGATAAGTAAAGTAAAGTAAGATATACACTGAATCATTCTAAGTGCCCGGATTTTTAATTCCGCGACTGTACATGCTAACATGTGTCTCAAAATTTGAGAAGTGATTCTACCATCTAAAACGAGTTAAAACGCTGAATGCATGTCCGCAAACCAACACCCTTCGAAATCTGGCACTTTTATTTAAAGAAACGTTCAATTACTATAATTTACTTAAGTTCAGTATACGCGTGTAAGTGTCGCATTAAATTAGGCTTGTTCTTGTGGAAATGGCTGAAGATTACAAGTATGCGTAGATGACTGGCTTGCAGTCCCTTTTTCTTCACCGGGAACGAAGCTCGAACGTCCCAGTTGGCTGCTGCCGATGTCCTCGGAATGGAATCGGAGAATTTTATAAATTATTTGAAGTGTAAAGCCTCACAAACACTTCCACAGGAACACAAACACATGGGCAATAAAATGCGATAATTTTAAACTGTAAATATGCTCGTTTATTATTCAAAATCAGTTATTAAATTGGAGCAACAATTCTCACAAACGTCAAGTAATTTTATTTCAATTGTTCTCTCCCGTTATTAAACAAAATCTAATCTAGGTTGCTAAGTTACAAAACTAACGGAAATAAGTTTTGATGAATTTTAGTACATAATAGAAATAAGTTTGATTACATAATTTTAAATTTTCTAATTTCTTACAAATTAAAATATTGTCTTTTTTCTTATAATTATCATTGTCTTTCTGCGATGGCGCACACAATATTATTTTAATATTTACTGCTCTGCCATACTCACTTTGTTTTTAATAAATGCACTGGTTATCGAGTCCCGCACTTTCATATCGTTCGCTACTCTTTTGCCAATATTTAATAATTGCTCTTTTGCAAATTCTTTTTCCTCTGTTTCAAATCGGTTTACCTTTCTGCCGAGTTCACAATTTTTCACCATTTTATTCTTTGACTTAATAATCTTACGCTGTGTTCAAATTGCACCCAACAAACTATTTGTGTTCAATACATTTTCTGTGGTCTGGCTTTGCATGTGCACACACCTTTCATATTAAATTTTGTTAATTCACAAGCCAATTCGAAACCCTCTGAACATGTTTTACCTTAGCATGCCTCTCTCTACTAATTATTAGCTCTCGCATCTCATTACTAATGCATTTACTGTATTAATATTACTTCAACATTGCAGTTACTTAAAATATCTCAACTCTGTGCTTATTTAATTTGTCAACCATTGTGCACTGCATTCAGGGCCAAGTCCTAGGGCTTAATACCACTTCAATATATACAGAGTGAGCACCTTAAAAAATAAATTTTGTTAATTTTTCCTTTAGCTGAGAAATATATCAAAGTAATAATTCGTACATAACTTAAGCTTTATCATTAGGGAAAATGAGATCTAACAGATACAGCGTGAACACCACAAGCATGATGTCTTTATAACGCAACAGAAACTCGTACAATTCGAGCACGGTAGTAGCTCAGTTGTTCAAGCGGCCCCAAGCGAGGCACCGGAGCAGCGGACTCTAGCTGGAGCCAACCCCCCCCCCCTCCAAATCTCAATCTCACTCTCAATCGCCTTTCTCTGCTCTCCATTTCTGAACATAGAAGATGTCTCCATTTTGTTCTGTTCTGCGCTGTTCCTGTCCAGTTGAATCTTGCCGTCATTTTTAAGTCCATTGCGTTGGTGGTCTTCCTTTGTTTCCCTTTCCCAGATATTGTCTCCGGTGTAATAGGATAATTATCCATTTATTTTCTTTACATCTGGCTATGTGGCCAGCATAATTCCTTTTCCATATGACAATAGTTTCGACTATATCTTGCACTTTGGTGGTGACTCGGATCCATTATTTGTCTTTTTATCTCTCAATGATATCCATAATATCTGTCTCTCCATTGAGCGTTGGGTAACTGCTATTTTTTCTATTGATAATTTTGTTAAGGTCCACGTCTCGCCTCCATATGTAAGTACGGGCAGGATGCATTGGTTAAAGAAACGTGACGTAAGACTTAAGGGTATATTTTTGTTTTTAAGGATGCCTCCGAGCCTTCCAAATGCCGCTCATGCTAGTCTTCTGCGCTAAATCTCGCTGGTCTGATTCTCTTTGATATAGTTGTCTACATTCTCAATGTGGTGGTTTTTAATAGTTATCTGGGGGTCTTCCTTGCACATGTTATTCATGTTCATTTGTAATCCTTTCTTATTCAGTCTCTCGTTAAGTTCAGTTAACATATCTTTCAGATCTTCTGGGTGTTCTGCGATAAGAACTACATCATCTGCGAATCCTAGGTGGTTGAGTCGCCTTCCATTTATCAGTATACTCCTGTGTTGCCGCTACAGGTGTATGAAAGCCTCTTCAAGCGCTAGGTTGAATAATTTTGGGGATATACCTTAGTATCCCCTTTCCGTATTCCTCTTCTGATGTCTATTTTGTTTATGTTTTGGTGTAATTTGATGGTGGATGTTACCTTTTCGTATATGTATTTAATCAGGTGAACGTATCTATGGTCTATTCGTGCTGTTTATAATTATCCAGTGTTCCCTGAGTCAAAGGCCTTGCAAAGATCTACAAAAGCCAGGCAGATATTCAAGTAGTAATCTCATCGTTAGGAGATGATCGCAAGTGCTGTAGTCCTTTTTGAACGCGGATTGCTCTACATGCTGGTATTCGTCTAATTTATTGGTCAGTCTATTTGTCAGTATTTATATAAACAATTTGTAGATCTGTGAGAGCAAGCTAATTGTCCTGTAGTTGTCTAAGTTTGTTTTGTCTCCTTTCTTATATATAAGGACCACAATAGCATTATTACATAAGCCCGGTATTTTTCCTTCTTTCAAGCACTCATTGAAAAGTTCGCATAGTTTTTTGAGGGCGTTTTTTCCTCCTTCTTTGATTAGTTCTATTGTTATAACGTCTTCTCCCGGTGCTTTATTATTTTTCATTGCTAGCTCTATTTCCCGTTCGATTATATCCGGCATATCTTCGGATCCAACGTTTAAGTCCTTTTCTGTATTTGCCTTGAATTCGGGGCTCTCGTCCAATTTGGAGGTGTATATTTCTCTATAGAATTCTTCTGTTATCTCTAGTATTTTCTGTGTCCCTTGTTTCTGTTCCATCTTTATCTTTCAAGCATATTAATTGCTGCCGTCCTTCTATTGTTCTTCGGCATTGCAGGTCTTTGTTTTCGTCTATTGCCTTCTCTATTTGGGTTTTCCAATACCTTTGTATATCTCTTCTTATTAGTTGTCTTGCTTCTTTAGCGGATTTTCTGTATTCTTGTGTTTGGTTTTCTCTTGATAGTTTGTTTCTGTGTTCTATTTTTTCTCTTGTTCGTTTGTTAAGCTTTTCGGTCTTAGTTTTCTCTTTTTTGGCTATTTTTTAAGCAGCTTTTTTCATTGGTGTTATATTATCTGTTAGGATTTCCATATCTGTTATTCTTCCTCTATCGTCATGTTCGCTTAATTTCTGTGTTAGTTATTTTCTGTAGACATTACTGTTGTTTTTTAGCTTCCTCAGATCTATATTTACTTGGCAGTTTCTTTATTGCTATGTACGATCTTACCAATCTATGGTCACTTGATATTCTAAATGAGTTTGTGTTTGAAATTATATAGTCTATTTCTTTTTTAGTGTTTCCGTCTGGGCTAACCCACGCCAACTGTCTGTGTTTTTTCTTTTTATAGAACGAGTTTATTACATAAAGAGAGTTTTGAGATAGAAATTCAAGTAATCTAGCACCCCTTTCTTTTCTTTCATCGAAGCTAAATTTCCCTAAGTTTTCTTTTGTAATGTCTTGTTGTCGCATTGAAATCACCAAAGATTATTGTGTATGTGGCTTTATCTCTGTTTATTATTGTTATTATGTCTTCCTAGAAAGATTCCACCTCCCTGTCAGTGTGTGCTGTGGTTGATCCATAACGCTGAATATACTTTAGCGTTTGTTTGGGCGCTATTTTAAGTGTTATTGCCGCTATTCTGTCTTATATATTGTCATATTCTATAATATAAGGCGATATCTTTTTGTTGGTGATAAAGCCTATTTTTCTTTGGCTTTCATTTTCTGAGATAGTAGGTCCTGTACCCTGTACCCCCCAATCATAAAAGCTAATTCCGTATATGCTTGTTTATATCTAGTTCACTAATATTACATTTTTTATAGACACAGATGTCGAAGCGTAAGGTCGTTCACTGAAAAGCACCAAACTTATTCTCGTAATACCCCCCAAAACTCGTTTCATTACTACTATTATTTTATATTATTTACAAATGTATCTACTACTTTCTACCTAAATGCCCGAAACATGCATTTCATGTATTTATTACAGTTTCCACGCAGGCATTAATTTGTTTATAATTATCAGATTAAAAGTAAGCTTAAATAGTTTTTTGAGGAATAAGCCATCTAGGGTAGTTAACGCCCTCATTCCCTCAACGTATTCCGAACTTCGTTGTATATTTATTTGTAATTAATTTATATTGGACTACTACATTTGCAAAAAAAAGTTAAAAAACTGATTCATGCAGATACACGTAGCTATCATTTCTCAACAGATATTATTTCAATGCCATTTTATGACTTTTCCAGTAATAGTAAGTGAAAAGTGAATTAAACTTTTTTTATAAAAAATTTTGAGTAATAATACCTCATAGAACTATATATTTCTTATGGAAGCCATATTGGCGAACAAAAACTAAAAAAACCGTTCTAGGATGCGACGCTCCACCCGTATTCTTGAGGACTTTTAGTATGTTGTATACAATGGCACTCTTAACAACTACACCAAAAATCTGTAAAAAGCTTTATTCACAACTTTCCTCGCAAGTGAACCTTACGACACGAATCAATTTCAAAAATCAAAGAAAAATAAAAGTAAAAATATATTCACGTTCATAATAATACTGAAATAATAAAAGAAAACACTTGCACTAAGCATTTATTCGTTCCCCCTTTTCGTCTTTGGCTTCCATTTTCGTCAAAAGTAAAGCCTAAGCTATGTGCAAATTATTACTTTTAAAGCATAACTAAACAAAATTTGGTTTTTTAAGGTGCTCACCGTGTATATGTTGGGTCCACAATATGCGCTTTTTCGCTAAAGGTAAAAACCTTAGCTATGTGCAAAACATTACTTCCAATTAAGTAATAGGTTAGAGCAAAAACAAACAGAATTGTATTTTTTAAGGTTCTAGCCGTGTATATATTTTACGGAAATTTTGACGGTGTCATGACAGGAAGGCATATATTCCGCCTGCAAACTATCGTCGTCCTCTAACAAATAGTTTCTGAGTTATACCGGCAAGAGACAGACAGACAGTCATTCAGACAGGCGGAATTGAGAAAACCTGTTTTTCGTCATCTGAGGACCTTGAAACGCGAAGATCTGAAAAGATCTCGGAAGAGGATTTTTTCGCGATTACAATACTTCCTTCGTCTTTTAGACGTTGTACAACTAGTTATGAAAGTCATATTTTTTCACAAATTTGGAGTTTGATTAACGAAGGCAAAGCCCGAGTTTATAGAGCAAATTATTAAGAAAAAGTTACTTTCATACGTGTTGTACACGTTATTCTTTTGCATAGTGATCCCTTGACTCAAAATTTGTTGGAAAAAGACTTCAAAATTTGCAACTGTCAAATTGCGAATTCACAATTTTATAAAACAGTTCAAAAAGTGTTATTTTCTGTGTGATTTTTCATAAAAAATCTGTAAAGGGTTTTACTCAGAAATTCGCTTGCAAGTGGACGTTGTGACACTAAACAGTTTTCAAAATCGATAGAAAATAGTGGTAAAAATATCTTCACGTACCTAATAATACTGAAACAATAAAAGGAATCACTTGGTAATGCGAATTAAAGCAATTTAAAAAAACACCGTTGGCGATGGGATTCGAACTAGAGCGCGTCTACGGATGCAATTTTAACTCTACTCGTCTGATCCATGAGCCCATCGAAGACCCCTCCGGGCTGGGAAATGCGGAGGTATTAAACAGAGCGCTAAGTGCGTTGCCCCTTTTTGACTTTTTTACATTTACCCTGTATTTGTTGCGTCCCCTTCTCGTCAAGTGTAAAGCCTGAGATATGTGCAATTATTACTTTTAAAGCAAAATTAAACAAAATGAAATGTTGTTTTTAAGGTGCTCACCCTGTACATGTTGGGTCCACAATATGCGCTTTTTCGCTAAAGGTAAAAACCTTAGCTATGTGCAAAATATTACTTCCAATTAAGTAATAGGTTTGAGCAAAAACAAACAGAATTGTATTTTTTAAGGTTCTCGCCCTGTATATATTTTACAGAAATTTTGTCGGTGTCATGACAGAAAGTCATATACTCCGCATGCAAACTATGCTCTTCCTCTAACAAATAGTTTTTGAGTTATACCGGCAAGAGACAGACAGACAGACAGTCATACCTGTTTTTCATCATCTGAGGACCTTGAAACGTAACGATCTGAAAAATCTCGGAAGGTGATTTTTTCGCGATTACAATACTTGCTTCGTCTTTTAGACGTTGTACAGGGTTATTCATTATAAATTAGCCACCCCTTATCATCGTTATTATTGCCTATAGAAAAAAAGTTTTAAATAAAAGTTGTGTGGTTATGACTGAATTCAGGGAATACAAAAAAAAAATTTTTTTTAAATAGGATATCCTGTATATTATTAAATTTTTGGAATGATCTTTTTTCCTGATTTCAAAAGTATAACATACGTTACCCCTACCTTATACCGTTTTTGAGTTATTAAACGTCGAATATCTTAGTTAAACTAGTTTCTGTAAATATGGAAAAGTTAACATTATTAAAGTAAGCTATGAAAATGAAAACTATTATGTTTCATAAGTGACATTTCTTTAATGAAATAATCAAAATCGTTTACAGTGAGGAAAAAAAGTCAAAATATTTACTTGTTATATACAAAATAAGATGTACTTTTAATAGAATTTTAACAAAATTCAGTCATAACTACACAACTTTTATTTAAAACTTTTTTTTCTATATGCAATAATATCGATGATAAGAGGTGGGTAATTTATAATGAATAATCCTGTACAACTAGTTATGGAAGCCATATTTTTTTCACAAATTTGCAGTTTGATTAACGAGGGCGAAGCCCGAGTTTATCGAGCAAATTATTGTAAAAAAGTTACTTTCATACGTGTTGTACACGTTATTACTTCCCTCGTCTGTCTGTTGGCAGTATAGCTCAAAAACTATTTGTCGGAGGAAAACAATATTTTGCAACATATTATATATCTACCTCGCAAGAATCCGGTACAATTTCATACAAATATATACAGGGTGAGCACCTAAAAAAATTAAATATTGTTTATTTTTGCGTTAATTTTGAAACAGAAGGAAGTAATAACTTTCACATAGGTCAGGCTTTATATTTGCCGAAAATAACACTCGACCCATACAGGATAATGTCACAAAAGGGTAAAAACGTTTCAACAATAACACCGTTCTGTTCAAGAAAGGCGCGCGCCGGACTTATTTCGAAGAGGCTCGGTAGCGTAGTTGGACTTATCGATGCAGATACGATCTCTACGTAGGGGTGCGGTTACGATCGCTCTGCAGATGCGGCGGGTTCAAACCACAGCGGGATACATTTTTTTTACTTGAAAATATATTTAATTTATTAGAAACGTAAAGATATTTTTACTCCTAACTTAATTTGATTTTTAAAATTATTTATTATCACAATGTCGACGAGGGAAGTTCTGAGTAAAGCCTTTTACAGATTTTTTGCAGTGATCCCTTGAACTCGAAATTTGGTCGAAAAAACTTCAAAATTTACAACTGTCAAATTGGCAATTCACAATTTTATAAAACAGTTCAAAAAGTATTATTTTCTTTGTGAGTTTTTCATAAAAAATCTGTAAAGGGTTTTACTCAGAACTTCCCTTGCAAGTGGAAGTTGTGACACTAAACAATTTTAAAAATCGAAAGAAAATAAAGGTAAAAATATCTTCACGTTCCTAATAATACTGAAACAATAAAAGGAAACACTTGGTAATGCGAATTAAATCAATTTCAAATAAAAAACCATTACCATTACCATTCGAACTAGAGCGCATCTACGAATGGAATTTTAACTCTACACGTCTGATCCATGAGCCCATTGAAGACCTCTCCGGGCTGGGCGATTCACGGCAGTATTAAACAAAGCGCTAAGTGCGTTGCCCCTATTTGACTTTTTTTAAATTTACACTGTATCTGTTGTGTCCCATTCTCATCAAGTGTAAAGCCTGAGCTATATGCAAATTCAATCTATTACTCAGTTAAAATAAAAATTTTAAGAATTTTATTTTTTAAGGTGCTCACCCTGTTTACCGACATTTTCTCGGTTTCATGTTAGGAAGGCATATGAGTATAATCTGCATCCAAAATATCGTCTTCCTGCAATAAATAATTCTTATGTTATACCGGCAACAGACAGACAGGCGGAATTGAGAAAACCTGTTTTTTCGTCATCTAGGGACCCTGAAACGTGTAAATGTGAAGAAATACATACAAGGTCAAGCTGTTATGTAGGAATAGAGATTAAAGGCCCTGAACACACGGGATTCCGTTTCCCAGATTCGGTATGCGGGATACAGAATCTGAGTCTGTTCAGACACGGCGACTGAATCTCAGACGCGGGCCTTCAGTCACTTGCAGTGCCGTGCTGTTATGGACCTAGCATTGCTGTTCTTTGTTTCTGTCGAATTAGTCTAGAAGTGCTGTATTTAAAGTCAGGGATTGGGCTCTACAAAGCTAATAAACTTTTCATTGTCAAATAATGTACATTCTATGATCGTTGTGTAGTAATGAACGCCTTGCTTATTCGATTTAAATAGAAGTTGAAGAAAATCTGCTACGCCTATGACATGATATCATATGTTCTAGCTGGCAAAAGTGGGCGAGTCCAGGCCGTGGTACACGTGGACTCATATCCTCTATATGCTCCAATGGTAAATCGGTATCCGAGATACAGAATGTTTCGCCGGCGGCCGATTTTCCTTATCTCTCCATTTCGGCCGCCGGCTACAAATTCTGTATCTCGGATACCGATTTACAATTGGAGCATATAGAGGATATGAGTCCACGTGTACCACGGCCTGGACTCGCCTACTTTTGCCAGCCAGAACATATGATATCATGTCATAGGCGTAGCAGATTTTCTTCAACTTCTATTTAAATCGAATAAGCAAGGCGTTCCTTACTATACAACGATCATAGAGCGTACATTATTTGACAATGAAAAGTTTATTAGCTTTGTAGAGCCCAATCCCTGACTTTAAATACAGCACTTCTAGACTAATTCGACAGAAACAAAGAACAGCAATGCTAGGTCCATAACAGCACGGCACTGCAAGTGACTGAAGGCCCGCGTCTGAGATTCAGTCGCCGTGTCTGAACAGACTCAGATTCTGTATCCCGCATACCGAATTTTAGGCCCTGAACACACGGGATTCCGTTTCCCAGATTCGGTATGCGGGATACAGAATCTGAGACACGGCGACTGAATCCCAGACGCGGGCCTTCAGTCACTTGCAGTGCCGTGCTGTTATGGACCTAGCATTGCTGTTCTTTGTTTCTGTCGAATTAGTCTAGATGTGCTGTATTTAAAGTCAGAGATTGGGCTCTACTAAGCTAATAAATTTTTCATTGTCAAATAATGTACATTCTATGATCGTTGTATAGTAAGGAACGCCTTGCTTATTCGATTTAAATCGAAGTTAAAGAAAATCTGCTACGCCTATGACATGATATCATATGTTCTGGCTGGCAAAAGTAGGCGAGTCCAGGCCGTGGTACACGTGGACTCATATCCTCTATATGCTCCAATGGTAAATTGGTATCCGAGATACAGAATGTGTCGCCGGCGGCCGATTTTCCTTATCTCTCCATTTCGGCCGCCGGCGACAAATTCTGTATCTCGGATACCGATTTACCATTGGAGCATATAGAGGATATGAGTCCACGTGTACCATGGCCTGGACTCGCCTACTTTTGCCAGCCAGAACATATGATATTATATCATAGGCGTAGCAGATTTTGTGCAACTTCTATTTAAATCGAATAAGCAAGGCGTTCCTTACAATACAACGATCATAGAGCGTACATTATTTGACAATGAAAAATTTATTAGCTTAGTAGAGCCCAATCCCTGACTTTAAATACAGCACTTCTAGACTAATTCGACAGAAACAAAGAACAGCAATGCTAGGTCCATAACAGCACGGCACTGCAAGTGACTGAAGGCCCGCGTCTGAGATTCAGTCGCCGTGTCTCAGATTCTGTATCCCGCATACCGAATCTGGGAAACGGAATCCCGTGTGTTCAGGGCCTAAGGGAAGAATTTTATAGAAGTTTGCTTGAAAATGTAATGCTTCCATCAATTACTCCAGTTTAATGAACGCATTTTATATTCCAGTATAATGATTAATCTGTTTTTCTACTCCTTTATTAGTAAATTGCTCATTAAGCACTGTTTACTTGATTAGTAAATTCGTTGTTACGAACAGTGTTACGTAATGACTAACACGTAATTTTTTTTATTACGTTACAGTTAGCTTCTGTTGTTTGTACGAAGCGGTGTAGGGATGTGACTGCAGCCGCCTAATTTTTAAGATGGTGTGACAGATAGTTTGACAGTTAATAAAATATTTCTTTTTCGTTTAACGAAATGAGTGTGATCGTAGAAAAAGTATAGTACGCAACTCGAGCTATAGAGCAATTACACGCTCGTGGAATTACACACGCGCCGCTACGCGGCTTGTGCGTAACTTTTCCAACTCGCGTGTAATATGCTTCCTACAGCTCTCGTTGTGTAATATACTATTACACATCCCGGATAGTGAAAACATAGTTGGATAAATTTGAAATATTACTATAACCAGTCAAAAACTTTGATTTAAACCCGACTGGAAATACTTATTTACAAATTTTTGGCTTGAAATTTGTGCAACATAGATGCAGCAGAAGAACATGTACAAAATATTGGTACATGTTAGAATACTTTATTCGCTGAATATATCAGCAACCTTAAATACCAGATTCATTGCTTTACATTTCATATTAATAAATTTAATGATTTATATATGTGGTTTCTTTTTATTTGAACGGTTAATTCGATTCGCGTCTATAAATCACATAAAATCAATTTAAAATACACAAACGTATACCCAATTTTTTTGGCAACGACAGTACTTTTTTTATTATAAATTTTACTTTCAGCAATTATGATAAATGGTTGACAACAGTAACATCATTCAATGATCTCCTAATCTGTAAAAGACGAGTCCAATATCATTAACAGTAACAAAAATCCTTTTCTTTAATTGAAAATTTTAATTTTAGATGTTTACCCAGTTAATTGTGATATTGATTTAAAGGTGGGCGCCACGCTTTGAAGGGCAATCCAGTATACCAACCCCTCAAGACAAAATGCCGGTGGTCCGAACCGCACTGCTTCTGTGCCGAATTTAAATCAATATAATGTCATATGACACTGCCGTCAGTGCAGCTTCAAATTTGCCGAACGCGAAATTTGTTTAACAGAGCGAGCGTGAGACAGTCATTTTAATAAACACGTGTTGATTGCAATTAATCAGTTCAGTGGCAAGATGAGCAATGAACTCTATATTTGTTAATTTCGCAAACCGACATGTTACGTTGCATTTTCCAAAAATAATCTGACAGATTGCACTGAAATCTGCAAAAAAGTTATTCTAGCGCTTGTTAGTATTAGTGCAAAATGTTGGAGAGTGTAATCGCAAGGTTGCTAAACCAATTATTGGGGAAGTATGTTGTGGACCTTGACACCGAAAATTTAAATGTGGGAATTTTTTCTGGACATGTGCAATTAACGGATCTGCAGCTGAAATCTGAAGCATTAGTAAGTATACATTATATTAATATGTCATTTCCATAGCTCAAAAATAAAATACTGCATCTGTTAAAACACCAGTTGAACCAATTCTTTGTTTCAAGATCTTGATATTTTCCGTCGCTTGTCATACAAAAAGTTGAGTTTTTCTAAGTCTACGAGCTTTTTCCAAAAGAACCCATTTTTATCATGTAAAATTAAATTTTTATGTTAGTTAATCGTAATAAATACCAACTATTAATTATGACAGTCTTGAAATAATACCTACATAATTTCAATTAGTACAATTATTTATAAAAAGTAGGCCATGATGAACTAAACAATAACCTAATATTAGCATTAAATTAATAAATATTAAATTAGTATAAAATGTATTTAATCTTTCAGTACGAACTCAATCTGCCAATAAAGGTCAAGATCGGAACAATCGGGAAGATATGGTTAAAGATACCATGGAATTATTTGTGGAACGAACCAGTCGTGGTCAATATCGAAGACATACATATAATAGCAGAACCTGTCGTAACATTGGAGGCTTACGATGCAGAAAAAGACAAACGTTTAATGAGAGCTTTAAAGAGAAAAGTTTTATCCGAATTAGATACTGAGAGGGAATTTATTGGAGGTCCCAACTCTTTCTCCGAGCATTTACTTGCAAACATTGTGAATAATTTGCAACTCAATGTAACGAATATTCACATAAGATACGAAGACTGCGTCAGCGCTGATCGCCCCTTAGCTTGTGGATTGTGTATCAGCAATATCACTGCTGAAACTACTAACAGGTAAGCAATAAAATAAAAAAGTTCTGAAAAGATACCTATGGTTGGAAATGAACCAGTTGTAATGACTGATACAGAAATATAACAAAGGAAAATCAAAACAAAGTATGAAAGTTTCTGGTACAGGTGTTATCATTTTGATGATATTTTAAAAGAATGAATGTATGGAACAAGCAATTAACTGATAACTGATAACAGTCTTTCCCTGCTTCTTGTTCTTCTGCGTATTCATTATTATTCATTACAGTATTCTGCTAATGAAAGTTGAAACTGAAAAGGTCATGCTGTTTGCAATAACTGAAAAATGCTATTTTTGATAAATCATAACCGCAGTTTATCTCCAATGTTGCAAATATTGTAAAACACGCATTGTGGGGTTATAATGGGCCAAAGTATGAAAATTTCAATTGCTACCTACTTTGCTTATTTAGCCATAAAGCCTCAAAAAGCGCATTAAACAAGTGGCGACAAATTGATTTTCTTGGTACCTACCTATAACTTCAAATGCAGTATATGGGCTTTGTTAAGTATCCTCATTCCACAACTAATATTATTTAAACAAGGATTTATTAACTTTCCGTTGAAATCAACAAAATCTACACGTCTAGTAACATATACCAAGAGACAAAGAAGAATAGCCAACAGTCATTTAAACCCTTTATTACTTCTACAAAATTTCAATTTTGATTCGTCTTATAAATAATGCACCAGTTACAATCTCTTTTAATGGTAACGAAATATTAATACTTTTATTTGGTGTTTAGTACTCGAATAGAAATTAATAATAATTAGTTCGATATCTCAACGAAAATGGAAAATTTATGTGATAGTGTTTATAGCAGCAATATTTTTTTCTCTACAAAGAAGTTATTTGCACCTAGATCTAAAATAAAGAGCCAATAATTTAACATTGACATCTCTATGTTGCGTCGAGCAAGTCAACACCCGGTATATTTAACGACCTAATAAAACGAACCACTAAAGTGAAGCTATATAAACCCTTTGCTTGATATTGATTGACGTAAACACATAAATTATGATGAAGAGCGGTTTCGGCGTCATTTTTCAACAAAGAATTCCTTATTCCTAATTGATTAAATCGAGTGCTGCTATCAATTATTAACGTCGTACATCCAGTACAAGCTTTAAACTTTAAAGCTTCAATAAATAATGGAATTATTAATAGGACAAACGTTTCCATTTATGCTGTATAATAATAATAATTATTATTATTATTATAAAAAGCAGAAGTTGCAAATATTTATAAAGTAGGTTTACAAGTATTCCTATTTCCCTTTTTGTCGATATCAAATTATGGATAGGAAACTTTTATTGCTACAATTCCCTTTTTTCTTGTCTCAGCCATTCTGAGGTTTTTCGACTTCTTTTCGATATGTTTTTATTTGTCGGACGTTAGCTAACTTTCATTATTATATAGTTCTCTGTCCTATGCCAAGGCCTACAAATACATAATTCAGTAATTCAAAATGTCCCTATCTTCCAAACAACCTTATGTTTTCATTTTGTTCTGCTGCTAATAATTACAGAGCTATCAAAAATAAAATTGATCACGGCAACCCATAATAGTTATTTATGAATTAAGGGCATTATTATGATGTTTATGCGCGAGGGCGACGAGTTTAAAAGGTCGAGGGCCGCTAGGCCCGAGAGTTTTTAAGTCGCCAGAGGGCATAGACATCAAGTAATGCCCGTGGTACATACAATATTTTATGTCTTACCCCCAGTTCTATACCTTGGAGAACAATAATTTAATATTGATATGATTGAAGTTTATCGTGACGAGTGGTCTGTGAATTTGGTAACTAGGGAAAGTATCTAAACAACCAAAAGTTTGTTTTGCACAAAACGCTGACAGAACGAAATACATAATGATGAATAACGGAGAAATTATTGAAATTCCCAAAGAAATTCTCGAAAGAGCAGCGAGAGCAACGGAAAATATATTACCCCGAAAGTCAAAAGGATTGTACGAAGTGGAATTTGACAAATTTCAAGAATGGATGGTAGACAATGGTGTTGCACTCATTAATGAAACAGTTTTGTTGGGATATTTTGAAGAATTGGTATGTCTCACACTGTTATTATCATTATGGTAATTTGTTTACTTATTTACAGTCTGGAAAGTTTGCTGCAAACTCGCTCTGGACAAAGTTTTCTATGCTCAAGAAAACAGTACTACTGAACCAAAATATTGACATTGGAAAATACCCCAAGTTAGTAGCTTTTTTAAAACAAAGATCTAAAGGATATGAACCAAAAAAATCGAAGGTTTTAACTCGAGAGGAAGTGATAAAGTTTATTCAGGAAGCACCAAACGAAACGTTTCTGATGATGAAAGTGGCGCTGTTATTTGGGGTGTTTGGAGGTTGCAGGCGGGAAGAATTAGTGAATATGTTAATTAATCATATAGACGACAGGGGTGAAGTCATTGTTGTGACCATACCCGAAACAAAAACCGACAAGAAACGTATTTTTACCATTATTGATGACGAAACAATGGGTTCTTTGAAGCTGATAAGAAAATATGGATCGTTGCGACCACAAGGCTTACGGAGGTACTTCGTAAATTATAGAAACGGCCGCTGTTGTGCACAGGTTGTTGGAAAAAATACATTTGGAAAGATTCCTGCTACCATAGCTAAATATTTAAATTTGAAAGATGTCGACCAATACACAGGTCATTGTTTGCGAAGAACATCAGCCACCTTACTAGCGGACGCAGGAGCCAGTATGACTACATTAAAAAGACATGGCGGCTGGAGGAGTTCGAGCGTTGTGGAAGGATATTTAGAAGACAGTATCGCATCCAAAAATAAAGTCGCCAAACTTCTAGCTGGAGGGTCTTCAATATCAAATACCGCAACCTTACAATTAGACGGGAAAAGTGTTTCTATTACTGGTACATTTAGTAATTGTTCTTTCATTGTAAATGAAAATAAATAGAATGACAAATGTCAACTTCGTGTTTGTATTGTATTAATCTATTTAAAACTATAGCAACCCTTAATGCCCTAGAGCATAATCATCCTTTTTATGCCCGCGTATCGAAGTTGTTAAGAGCTAATAAGGTACTGGTAAGACATAAAAAATATAACTATTGTCTACACTGCACTTTATAATACTTCATTTCAACTACAATTATTATTAGTACACAGTGTAATAACCGCATTTGTAGACTAAATTGATGGGTAACACTAAAACAACATGAGGATGACTTAACCAAGCTGTTAAAAATTAACTTGAAACTTCCAAAAAATATGACAGTTCTATGCCAACAACAAGCATGCTACAGATTCGGCAAGTATTATTGTTTTCGATGGATTCCGCGATCAAACTTATTTTTTATCTCCCTGCATATATTTATTTTTGCCCACCCAGTCTTAACAGCGATAAATTAAACATTCTTGCAACATATTCTTGCACACATTCAAAGATGTGCTCAATCTCAGATTTTTAAAGTACACAAAATGATAGACGATAAACGACATACATTAAAATGTCAACTACCATAATTACCTCTGTATAGGAACAACTTACTATTATATAACGCTAAAACGGGTTTTTATTCGGAAGAGCTTACTATTTAGGAGAAAGCCGATGTAGAAAATTACATTATGGCATGCAGGATAATACGTAGTAAGTAAAAAGTGTCTTCCTACTAAATAAAATTACAAAAATTCAAATTTTTTAGTCCCTGAAGAAATCGCTACAAATTACTTTCTTCTGATTTCTTAACTGAAACTTCCGCTATCGTTCAAACCATCGAGGTTCCTAGTACTTGAATATTTGTTACTGTGTTTAAGAGAACTAGCATTGAAAACGTTATTTTACTACTCTTGTAACTAAAATGGCATTTAACATACTAACATACACGTCGCTAAGTGACATTTTAATCAAAGCTTCATAACCTATGACTAAAGAGCCTCTTAGTCACGGGCTGAAGTTAGCAACGATGTTTTACCCACGGGTGAAGTTCGGTTCAAACAGTATTTGCTTTATTAGCCACAGCCAAAGCTATAATCAAGTTAGTTTTCAACAGTCGACATTGACATTTGTCGAGCATAATTTAACGTAACCTAATATTCAAAATCTTAATGAAATAATATGGTGTTATATTGTCTAAATTTGTGGTAGTAGAAAAAGTATAGTATATAACAAATTATATAAACTCGTCTAGACACTCGTTTATTAAACACTCGCTGCGCTAAGCTCCGCTCGTGTCTAAAAAACTCGTCACTAAAGTGACGTTAATAAAACGTGTTACATAATATACTATTGTAGCCCCGAAACTATAATTGACTAGAACCTAGGGTGCTGCGACATATGTAGGTTATATCGACATATTGTGGTTTAGATAACTGTCTATTCAAATATTTTGCAGATATGTTTGCCCTATCTTTTAATCAATAGTATCCCAAAGTACCAGCAATCACTGTAACTTAATCTTTATGAATTATTGTCACGACCAGTTAACATCACAATATAGGTACACATGAAAGCTCTGAAATTAAATTGGCATTGTGATTATACCTGCATCTGCTTATATATTTTATCAAATAGGTATTAACTAGAATTGTAATTTGAAAATATTTTTCAATATGTCTATCAAAATAAAACACCCGACAGTGAGTAAACTCGGGTGTTCAATACAAAGCCTCTCTATTGGTTTCCACAATGTAATAGTTACTCACGCAACCTACATAAAAGTAAATTAAGTCGTTAAATTTAAAAGCATTATAAATCTTCTGAAATAGTCAAGGATTCTGTTTTCTTTAACCCCCACAAATTCAAACGGTTTCCCAATGATCCGATAACCGCAGAGGCGGCGTTTCAATTTCCGATTCCAGATCCCTTTCGAAGTCGACTTTTGTCTGAAATTGTTAATAAATACTACATTTATTTCTCCAGCGACGATAATTTGAAAAAACTTTGAAAACATTTAATTTTTAAGTGTAAAATCATAAATTTCAATGAACACCCACTTCTGAAGCTAAGCTCAATTCCATTATGAAACTTATTTTTACTTTATATAAGCAAATTGAATTCTGAAAAGAAGCTAAAAATAGCAACTGCTTTGTGGTCTAACAGGGAACTATTGATTTATGTTTCTGCCTTTCGCTGATAAGATAAAAATATCAAGTACCACATGTAGAGACGATTATCAGCAACAATTTGAGTAAAAGGTTCGTACTGGTACTAGTAATAATACTTAAAATATTTAAAAGAATATGATCACGAAGCAATGACATATTATATCGTGTATTCCAAAATAAACTCATTTAGGGCAGACCTTGGAAAGAAAGATAAAAAATCCAGTCGTGTCTTAACTTAGGTCTGTAGGTGAATGTCAGATTGCATTTTGTTTATGAAAACATCTGTAACTGTGACAGGTAAAAGTTTACACTGCATTAAGTTTACTTGTATCAAGCAAAAAGGAAAATAAGATGGCATGTACACAACATCGAGTGTACTAATCATAACGGCCAATAAAAATTGTTTTTGTTAAGGGTTTTGTATATTTTTAGGAAAATAGTGCAAGGTCAAGATGTAATTTAGTTCTCTCTGACTTACGGTAGTTCATTTGCCTCAATGAGTATATGTCAAGTTACGACAAACTTCAATTTGATCATGCCATGCTGCGAGTGAGTTTTTTTTTGGAACACACGATACAAACTGTATACACACGGGCAGGAAGGCCATTTCTCTTGTCGCAGTCCAAACTTCCAGACGCTATGAAAAACATTTTATTCGCAACCATATATGTAATGTTAACATTCCTGACCTCATTTGAGTGGGGGAAGTCGTACATTTCAGCCCGCTACTTCCCGCACTCACTTCCCGCTCAAGTACGGGAAGTGAGTGCGGGAAGTACAGTTACGGACACCTCAAAGTGCACGGTTTTTTGTTACTATGGTTATTTTTGCTATTTTTCGGCTTATTAAATGGGGGTTTCTCCAGTGGCGTTGCTTGTGGTTATAAGAATAGGTATTACTTTTTTAATGTTTGTATTTTAGGAAAGTTTCAAAAGTAAACAAACTATATAATAATATGTATTTAATAAATATGTATCAGTATTCAATTGCTACTACGCTTTGCAGTTTGTTTCGCATAGAGTTGACCAATGTTTCCATATTGTATCCTTCTCTCAGTTCCTTCCAAGCATTTCTTATTCTTTCCCATAATTCATCGGTTTTGTTTGGTGCAAAATCTCTGGTATAAATTCTTGTAGTTAAATAGCCCCAAACATTTTCGATGGGATTCAAGTCCGGACTTCTTGCAGGCCATGGTAATAAATTGATATTATTCTCATCAAACCATCAATGAACAACCCCTGCTGTATGCACAGCACAGTTATCCTGTGAAAATAATGTTATCAATTACGTTAACATAAACAAAATTAATTAATTAGGTAATAACTTGCCTGTTGAAAAGTAAATTGATTAGGAAAGACCTCTCTTACAGATGGCAGCATCACATTTTGCAAAATGTTGCGATAATTTTCAGCATTCAGTCGACCATTAATTCTATAGCATGCCCCAGATCTGTGATCATTGAACCATCCCCATACGTTTACAGAGAATCGTCCACTACTCCTTAAGGGTTGAACATAATATTGCTCTTCAAATCTTGAATTTTGTGGTCTACACACCCTTAATCGTCAATTGGTAAATGATTGAAATACCTTTTCACCTGAGAAAACAGTCGTGTTCCAAAAGTCGTCGATCTCATTCAAATAGACGGTTGCAAATTGTACTCTTCATTCTTTGTTCTCTGGTGTTAAAAAACTTTTCTTGGAGAGGTCTCTGCTGCAACGATTTTTAATTTTGAAAGTGCAGCTCTTGCTCACATGCAAATCTGTTGCGACTCGACTCAGTGACCAGTTCTCTTCCAGTTTTGTAATAGCTCGCATTTTCTCTGCTTCTGACAAATGTCTGGGAATTTTCCAAGTTTTTAGTTCTATGACAGTTGATGACAAACGTAAACGTCAAAACTCGACGTCTATGATTAGAATATCGTATTACAAGCTAAAAATCTGCCGTGCACTTTGAGTTGGCCGCAACGGTACATTCCCGACCGCTGAGTAGGTAGGGACCCTGGGAATCTCGTTGATCCATTCATGCGCGTCACAACCTGTCGTATCATAATATAATAATTTTTCCAATTATTGGATAGAATAAAGTGGTTGCGAATAAAATAGTATACAAACCTCGACAGGAAGTTTCCTTAGTCTCGAGATAATAGCTGATTTCGACGCTTCGGGTCTCAATCAGCTAACTAATCTCTCGACAGTAATGAAACACTTCCCATCTCGGGCTGTAATATACTATTCTAAAACCTTTAGAGAAAAATATAAAATAAAAGATTTTGACTTTGTTAAACCTTTTTAATTCCTTGGCGTAGCCTAATACCTCTATGAGATAACTACCTGTAATCTGCTGCAACCAATTCTTCTTCTTCTACTCTCCTGGTTTAGGCGTGTTCGCCTGTTCCAGCTTTACCATCTCTTTCTAGGTTTGCCTTTGTCTCCCTTCTTTTTAGTTGATAATGCAATAATTTATAAGGAAACCGAACTGGATGCATTCTTTCAACGTGGTTCTTTCACCTGTATTTGTTTTCGCGAATCCTATAATTTTTATGCTGTGTATATGTATATCTTGTCTAATATCTCCATTCCTGAGTCTATCTAATCTAGTGCATCCCTTGACACTCCTCAGGAATCTCATTTCAGCTGTTTGAATTAATTGTAAATGTCTGTTTTTTAAAACCCAAGTTTTAGATCCATATAACAGTATAGGAGCAGCTGTAACTTTAGATAATTTAAGTTTTGTTTCTGTTCTTGTTTGTCTTCTTTTCTATTTCCCTATCACTTTCATAGCTTATATCACATTCTAAATAATTAGTGTGATATTTGTTGAAGAGTCTGGTTTTCGATCACAATTTTTGTTCTCGTGGAGTATTTTCCATGAAATGACATTGTCTTCCTTTTATTAATTGAGATTTTGAAGTTATATCGCTTGACTATGTTGTTAAACTCGAATACTGATCGTTGTAAGTTGTCCTCTGTCTGTTGTATTATTGCCACATCATCAACAAATAACATATTATTTATTTGTGTATTGGTATCTATTGAAATTCCGTACGTTATATTTTCTTTCCGCGGTCTAATGATGTTCTCTATACCGAGTGTTTCACTTAAGGTGCGAATATAGGGAAATACTCGTAGTATGGTAAGTCGCATATATGCAGATTCCTGCTTGCCGCTTGAATTGATAGGATTGATAGTGGTTCAATCGAAAGAGAAAAAAATGCCCTTAATTTGATACTGCTTTACTTAAATTAAATTTGTTGCTAGTTTAAGATAGAAATAGCTTAAAAACTGTAATAAATATTTTGCAAAAGCATCATGCCATGAACCAAAGATGAGTACACAAACAATTGCATACATGACAGGATTTCTTTAGTCCATGTTAATTTAGATTTTATGTCTTCTGGTTTTTTGTTTATTTGATCATGCCAAACTTAAATTTAATAAAAGATGGAGAAAATGGTAACAATCGTATATGCAAAAAAAATATAAATCTTGAATATTTTTAAAAGGTAAACTACATGTTGATTAAAGCAATTGACAGTAAGTTTAAAGACTTGTAATATGACTTAAATCATAATATTTAACAGGCATAACAGAACAACAGTATTTTAGTATACTGTGAATGTCATAGAGATGCCTGCAGCGTTATCCGCTGCACAAAGTAGAATCAGAAAATACGTTCCGTTAATTTTATTAAATGAATACGGAAGTTTCAAGAACAACTTTAATGAGTATGGCTTCTAGATAACTGTGTTACCATATTTGTACGTTGGGTTGCAACATCAAGCAATAAAGCGATGCAACTTACGTATACCTAAACGCGTTTCGTGGAAACATTATTTTGCTGTAGTCCCTAAAAAAAAGTAATTTTACTGATAATAGTAGAACGTTTGTGTTCGTTTGGATGATATTCCCATGGCGCTTCATATGGATGTAAGTCATCTTTTGCGACGATACCGATTATTATGTAGACTACTAGATGATGAAACATCGGTGACACGTGGCAGATCAGAAGGTAAGTCTTATATGTACTATAGCAAGGCCGATAACTCTTTATTTTTTTTATAGAGAGGCATTCATTGGTAATGTTCTGTATCTGTATTTTTTATATCTGTGCGATTTAGACAGAAAAGAAATAACCTGGGTGGCTGAACCACTTTCTTTTAAACAGGTGGCATCTAATTGTCCAGTTGCCGAGACAAAATGACTAAAACTAATTTTGAATAGCGAAAGCAATTCTTTCCCAATCATCAAAGCTCTCAATTAAGAATAATACAGAAATGTTGCACAAAATGCAGTTCAATTTTTGGATGAAATCAACCTTTACATCCAGGAAAATGATGGTAAAATTAAGCATAATACGTCGTATTAAGTTGTCTGTCACATGTCATCTGTTTCCAAAAACATTTGGATTTGCTTCTGTTTTTCTATCTAAATCGCAATGGACATCAAAAATTATAAAGGCACAATGTTTCTTTCTGTCAAAAAAAAAGAACTATCGGCCTTGCCATTAAAGAGTTACCGTCTAATCTGCGTTTTGACATCCATGTTTTAGCCACTAGTGGCCCATCGCAAACAACCAATATCATATAAAAAACTGACTTGAGTGTCAGTCCAAATATCGTTCAAAGCGTTGTATAGTTTTGTTATAATAATAAAAAAAAATCAGAATGAATGAATCAGAATGCTAGATTAACGAAACGCATTTGGGTATAGGTATGCTAAGGGTTTAATACCCATAAATCTGTGATTACGGCACATATTTTAAGGACACCTTGACACTATGACACTATGAAGTGTTCCATAGAGGAATTCCAAAAATTTGGGAATTTACTTAGCAGTTTAAAATTTAAAAAAGACTGTTTATATAGTCTCCGATCTCTCATTATGACGACACAAGACCTTTTATTTTGATAAATTAATAATACTGTACATGGAATATAATAACAAGAAGCTATGATTAAACAATTTTTTGTGTCAGTGAAAAAGTATCAAGTAATTGTCCCGTCATTATGTTCTTAATTGTTTGCTACTACTATCTAACTGAAATATAAATTTGATGAGTATGCTGATATGAAGCTGTACGAATTGCATTCCGATCATTTTTACAAATTTATATTTTTTTTCGCAATCGCTCAATCGATCGCGACCAACCCAAAATCATATAAAAGGTCTCATGAAAGTACGTAACTCGTGTGAAGACAGCAACCGCGATAGCTTTAAAGGAAATGGGAAAATTAAGTTCAGTAAAGTATGTCACGCCGGATGGATGCAAATACGCTAACTAGAGAACGATATAATCTACCAGGATGATTTTGGCGCCAGTTCATGTGAAATATAATGTAGAAAACTGAATTACATTTTCACGGGATTGGTCGTTTCTCTCTATGTATCTTTTTGTCAGTTAATAGGTATGCGCTTTACCAGTAGTAGACGTTAAGTGGTCGCCTAACTAGGTTGACAGAGTGGTGTAGTAAAATAATGGTGGACTGCCGAGCCTGAAATCGCGAGTTTGAATCTCGCTCCGGGAAAGATGTTTTTAATTATCAAGAGATGCAAATTTCTACCGTTTCTCACCTCACTTCTAACCTGAAGTAGTAAATCACCTACTCGATTTTAAACCGATTTTCTCCGTTTAGGCTTTGCAATAATTAATTTCCGGCACCTTTGTTAATTTTCTTTAGCCGAAGTAGTCGCAGCTATGGTGCGGTGATGGATATAACATAATATGATAACGGTCATCCCACATTAAAAACACCGTTTCAACAGATTACAAAAACTAAATGTGTCTTAAGGTGCGGGCATCCCAAGGAGCGCATGACAAAAACCGTTCCATGCCAACAATGTTGCGAATTATCGATGAGCAGCTTGAACCGCCTCATCTTGTTTATCTATTACATATATTATAAAGGAATGTCACAACCCTGACTAATCAACGCAGAGCCGTAACCAATGGTACTACGAAGTTGAAATTTGGGTGAAAGATTCAATTTATTACGTAAGGTAGTGCTAAGACGAGATTTTTTTAAATTCTACCCCTAAGGGGGTGAAAATGGGTAAAATTTGTTTTTACGAATTCCTCAATATCTCTTACACCCGATGATATATCGACTTGGTGTTTCCTTGCAAAGATTTTCAATGCAAATTCCTATAAACGTATTTCAGGTTTTTGCCCTCATCAACCCATAAAGGTGCAAATATGGATTCGGGGTGAATTAAAGAACCCTTCGTATCTCCTATGTTTCTTGAGTTAGAACATTTTTATTTGGCATATAGATGTATTCTAAAAATATTTAAAAAGCGGTTTCAGAAATTTTGAAAAGTTTGCCCGCAAGGGGGTGAAAAGGGGTAAACTGTGTTTTCACGAATTTCTCAATACCTCTTCAACCCGATAAGACATCGACTTGGTGCTTGCTTGCGGGTATGCAAAACAAATGTCTAAAAACATATTTTAGGATTTTGCCCTAATCGACCCTTAAAGGTGCGAATCTGCATTCGGGGTGAATTATAGAACCCCTTGTATCTCCTGTGTTTGCTGAGTTAGAGCATTCTTTTTGTCATATAGATATGTTTTTCAAATCTTTAGAAATGGGTTTTAAGAGTTTTTGAATTTCACCCCTAAAGCGGTAAAAAGGGAAAACTGAAAAGGGGTAGGGGGTTAAAATTATTAATTATTTCTTCTCTGGGTTCATTTCAGGATAAAACGGGCTAAGAGAATTTTTAGAAATTTTACCCCAAGGGGTGAAAACGGGTAAACTGTGTTTTCACGAATTTCTCAATATCTCTTAGAATAAAATAAAAGAATTTCTGAAATTCCACCCCCCTGTGGTGGAAATGGGTATACTGCAATAATATATGAATACAGCATTAATTTAATAAGTACATATATTTTTGATTTTATCCATTGTTATACTAAAACTATAGTTTTATCAATCTATACAAGGGTAACGACAATTACATACACATTTCCAGGGGGTACGTGAAGAATAACAAAAATTAAGAAGAACTTTTTTCGGAAGAATATGGTTTCACCTACAATATTGTTTTGCAGCCTTTGTTAGTTTAGGATATTGAGTGAGGGGAAGGGAGGGGGGCGACTATAGAATTCATTTAAGATTTAGAAAAAACAAACATTTGTAGTCCGTACGAAGAACGGGCATCTTGCTAGTCTTTATATATATCGAGAGATCCAAAAAAAACTGTTCCTCAGCGGGCTGTGGAAATTCAACGTATGAATAATATGTTGGTGACACTGTACGTCAATGTCAAATTCGAGGTTAGCAGGTTAGGATTTGCGTCATTTTGTGTCAAAACTGTATGAATTTCTCTTACAGAATAGCTCCAAAAATCAAACAAAATGTTAATTATCTGTGTTAATACATAACTCTTTTTAATTTCAATTCTAGTACCTACACAACATGTGCTGAGTGTAACTAACGACTTCTAAGATTGGACTGTATTATTGTTGCGATAGAAGAACTCAACATTGTGTCCATTATCATAAGGTGTTTCATCAGAAGAGAAACTCAACGCGTAAACCACGCCAGATGCGAAACTCTTCTACCGGTCGGAAGTAAAAAAAAACGAAATTTATAGTCAAGAGTCGTCGCGATTGAGTGAAGAGGACGTTGGGCTGGTCTGAGAAATGAGCGCTTTCCACTTAAAAAAAGCGGGTAACGTGCGTCTCGATTGAGATTATTGAGGTATTTTAAATCTCAATGGCTCTTTCTGCCAAAGAAGAATGCGGATTTGCAGATAATAAAAAAGAATCGTATGTCCCGTATCGCGTTGGTGTTCGACCATTGCACGAGACTCGACCCGAAACAATGCCGGTGATCAAAGATACGGGTTGTTACTGAACGTCCTGTTTCGCCAACGTACTTTTCGATCGGTAGAAGAATTTCGTCTCTGGCGTGTATGACACGTTGTATTGTTGTGCTCCTTTGCTTCTCTTCTCAGGATGCCCTTTATGAAAGTAAGCGAAAAGTTGAGTTCTTCTATCTCAACAATGCCACGGTCCAATCCCGAAAAGATATAAAAATCGGCAGAAATGAAATTCAAAAATTCCAAAACCAGAGGGCACCAAAATCTTCTACATTTAGTGAAATCTTTGCATTCCATCATTACGGAAAATCTAATTATGTACCTAACATCCTGTTCCGATTAATTTAACTAAGGAAAACAATGAGTGTATTTTTTTATAATTGCACACAAATGCATCACAGAATAGGATAATCGGAGATTTTACAAATCGCCGTAAAGCCGGCCATTAAAGTAAAAACGCAGATGCAGGTGTTTGAAAAAAACCAAAAAAGAATCTCCACATAATGCACCAGGGCAGAGGAGATCAATTGAAATGTTCAGAACATCAATATCCAATAGATGGCAACTGCCAGTTATTAACGGCTAATCAAAGCTGCTTGAAATGAAGACCAAAGCAGACGTTCACAGTTCATTAACTGAATTAACCACAATTTTGCAAAACGCAAAATAGAATATCTAACCCTTATGAGCAGTCAAATTAACAATACAAAATTAAAATTTAACAGCCATCTGAAGGATAGTAGTATTAAATCATATGCTATAAGATTAATAATTGATTTTACTGATTAGGCGGTATGTCATAACTATGCCATTTCTCTATATAGGTTGCAGAAACTGATAATAGTTTTAATATATTATATTTAAAATAGAATTAAATTTTCTAAGCGTTCTAACCGATCGTACGCAAAATGCTTTTTCCTACTCGCTAATAGAAAGTTAGGTTTTTTACTGCTCTCGCCTAGGGTGAAAAAGAATTGTAATCGTGAAAAATCATGTTCCGAGATTTCTTCCGATCTTCAAGTTTCAGCGTCCCTAGATGATGAAAAACAAGTATTTTCGCAATACCGTCTGTCTGTTTGTCCGTCCATTTGTTGGCGGTATAGCCAAAAACTATCTGTTGCAGGAAGATGATACTTTGCATGCGGATTAGATGTCTACCTGGCACGAAATCGAATATACTTTCAGTTGTAATATAACAAGTGGAATGATTATTATCGATGATTTTTTTTCCGAGTTAAAACCGGAACCTAAATTTAACGAGTGCGTAGCACGAGTTAAATTTGCTGTTTCGGTTTTAACGAGTAAAAAATTATCGATCATTAATCATTACACGAATTATATTTGGAAAGAGAATATATTGAATGAAATGCAAAATATCAAATATTTACTTTTTGTTCTTAGGTTGGCACTGTTAATGTTGGTTACCCTGCTGTCAATTTTAAGTCTATGTCAAATTCGAGGTTAGCAGGTTAGATTTTCCGTCAGTTTTGACACAAACTGACACATAACCTAACCTGCTAACGTCGAATTTGACACGGACTTAAAATTGCTGGGTAACCAACATTAACAGTGCCAACATAAGAAAAAAATCACAACCATTTATGATCACCCGTAAAAACAATTACGAAAATAAATTACTACCGCTGTGATAATGTGTAACTAGGCATTTGCATGCCACTCATTGGTTGAAATTGTGTCACGTGATACATGAATTATATTTTCGGTCAAATATATATAGGGTAAGCACCTTAAAACATAAAATTTTGTTTATTTTGCTTTAACGCAAGAACTTTTCATTAAATAAAATTCATCTGTTGCATATAGCTCAGGTTTTTACCCTTGACGATAATAGTATTATTTTGAACTGAATATATACAGTGTAGACACCTTTAAAAAATTAAATATATTTTTTCATTTGATATTTTCAAAATGTTCAATTTATTAACATTTGGACGCTTAGATAATGTTCCATTTCATTTACGTAACGATCGTTGTTATGGAAATGCTGTTGTAAACACTTTCTGTACGTCGATTTGATACGAGGCACAGAAAGTAATTACTTTCTGTTCGTCCTTAAAACAGTTTGTCAAAACAAGTCTATTCGTGACAACTACATATATTGAGCGTTACTTGCTGTAGATTCTTTTTGGAGTACTGATTTATGTACCATTACATTACACGCCAGAGGCGAAACTCTTCTGAATTATTTCGCCTCTGGCGTAGTTTACACGTTGAGTTACCATGTTCTTTTACCTTTCCTCCTGATAAAACCCCTTGCGAAAGTGGGCGGAATGTTGAGTTCTTCGATCTCAATAATAACACGGTTCAATTCCAAAAGTCGTTTGCTACTTAATGGCCAATAAGAAGATCAATAGACCATGGACGCGCCCGTCAGATGCGGAAGAATTCCAGCAATGCATTAATGAATTGCTGGAGAACACCGATGAAAATGTCAATAGCTTAAACGAAAACATAACCAGTGCCCTGTTACAAGGTCAAAACAAACATTATCCAATATAAACAAAATATACTAATCAAGCTTTTGCACTCTTTAAGTAACTAGATTCTGGCCTGGCTCTTGAACTAATGGACCCATGTATTTTTTTCTAAAATGTTAACATGCTAAATACTTACAAAATATATAGATAATAGTATATTATACATCAAGGTAGCGAAGCGCAGCATTATAACCTGAGCGCATATTAGATACTGAGCGCGCAGCGCGAAGTATCTAAAGCGCGAAGGTTATAAGACGATTTGCTACCGTGGTGTATATACTATTTTTTGCACTACCAAACGGCTTAACACCTAAATTCCCAAAAAATTTCGAAAATATTTTAACTGTCAACCTGACAATACAGCTCTTTAAAACGTCAAAATTAAAATAGTCATATTTGGTAACTTAGCAATTTATTAGTTACCACGGTGAAAATTGTTTATTTTACTTTCTCTCCCTTGGTGGAGAAAATCAACTTCACGACCTAAAAATAGGCCAATAACGATGCGTTCTGAGACTAGTAGTGCAAAAAAAAGATTATTTACAACTTGTAAATTTTTCATTTAAAATATTATATTTTAGCAAAAACTGTCGCTGTAAAAGAGTAAAGGTAGTTGTTACGGGTAAAAAGCTTAACGCATTATAACTCTTTAATTGCTCGTTTAATTTTATGCATTTTGGATAACTCTGTTCGAACGCTCGACGTTTTACAGTAATCGAGGTACCAGAATTCGTTTTGAACGGCCTTGAGTCGCATAAGATGGATTATCCATCCGTTGTCATGTGTAACTAGGCCAATTGGCTTTCAATGTTCTCCGCCCACCTGCAACGATGTTTTTTTGTCTTTCGTTCTCTTGTACTAGCATCTTTTGAGCCGATCGCAAGCGTACTGTCGTGGTGCGACTCTAGTGTGAGTTTGAAGCTGCTTATTAGTGATTGATATGGGCAAGTTTGAGCTTTATGAGTCATATTCATCAAAGATATTTGGATCTTAATTACCTATCGTATTTGATTGCGGATTTTTCTTGCGTCGCGATTTAAGTTTTGCAGCTGTAAACTGAAGCTACGACTTTGGAGTAGTTAAAGTATTAGCAGCTAGTTTATGCTACTAGTTGGCAGCCGAGTTTTTGAAACCATGGCTGAGTTTTCCGTTTGCTTCTTTGGTTAGAAATTGTTGCTGAGAAGTGCCGTTTCGCATTTTTACTGAGAGTATTAAAACAAGATCTTGTACTGTGAAGGTAACAACAAATCTGTACATTAAGCGCACCGAAAAATTGGACTCACTGGCTAGTGTTGCATTACCTCCGAGTTTGTCCGTAATTACTGGCGCATTTAAAGAACATTCTAAATGTCTACGTGCGTATGGTGGCATACTATTATTATCGCTCTCCTACTATGTTCGCCCTGTGGCATCATCATAAATATGTAATTGCTCACTAATTTAATTTGCCCAGACATCTGTTACCTATTTAAATATTTAACTTTGTTATGTACTAGCTAAACTTCTATAATTAGTAGCGATAATTGAGTTTGCTTTCGCCTGTAGCCTGGGTCGCATTTGTAATTTATACAAGTGCTGAAATTAACTGATGACACATTTTGTATCATATTTATGATCGTTAATTAATATAACCCTCTTCATGTTTACTATGGTTTTGTGTATGGCTAATACAAGCGATTGAGGTGTAGAACACGTTTTAAGTCTGTTTCAAATCGTAGCATAGTGCTTTAGTGGGTTTAAGAGTCCTCGTAAGCTAATGTATTTATCGGTTGTAAAAGACTCTTTGGAGCCACCTGGTAATTCAGATACCCTTTGCTAATTATAGAAAAGAACCGTACAACGTCTTCGCTGTAGCTAGTCGGGCCTCCGAAATCCCCATGTTGCCTGATCGTTTGTATGGTACGATTTAAAGTTGGTTAGAGTAAATTGACTTTGTTTAATTTGGGACTTGAGTCTAAAATTGTTTGCCGCATATACCTTGAAGTTGGTAGCATATTGTATAACCACGCCAACGAGTATATGTGTAACTGTTGGTGGCTTTTAACTCAAAGTTAAACAATAAAGCGGTAAATAATGCTGTTATACCCCTTAAGCAATAACATGAAAATGAAAAGCTTTAAAATACATCCCAGAAACACGTCACTGTATTATAAGATGAGAAATATGCTCAGAAATTCATACACCCAAACTAAAGTCTTTGATTAGAAAAACAGCTATACGACACTGAACATTTTACATAACAAACTAATGGAATTTAATTTAAATAAAGACCTAACCATAAACGGTTAAAAAAATATTCTTGTTAATAAAAGATTATGAGTGTTTTATATCTAAGTAAAGAAATATTTGAAAAAATAGCAACATAACAATATGTTAATTTTTTTAATTTGCTATTTTCCGTGCGATAGGGTCCTTCTTGCGATGCTGATTAAGGTAAACGGAATAATAAAAGAGTGAGAATTATCAAACGTATCAATTAAGTAATAACCTGCATTAATGCAGTAGTGAGATAACAGCTAACTACCACATTCATCTTTTTATATAAATATTAACAATGTGTAGCTCAGTGGTTAGAGCACTGGAGTACGGTGCGAAAGTCTGGAGTTCAAATCCCAGAATCGATGCCTGGCGGGCGGCCTACCCAGTCTCTTTAAATAAATGGGGACCTGCGTTCGAAAGAACAAGGGGTATCTAATAATGCGGTTGTCTAATGCGTGATGCGACAGCCGGGTGTGAGAGCGAGGAAACGGAAGCTCTGACCTTCCGCCTTGCAGGCCAAGCTCCTTCATGGGGTGTTAGTTCCTTACCATTATTATATATTATTAACAATAAATACGACCTTAACTATAAAAAACAAAATACAAAATTATTTATTATAAATGTAAACCATATATTTCTTGCACCTCGTCAAATTAATCCCAAATGACTAAAGATAAGTGTTTGTTAATAACCGTTAGTTCGTCATTGTAAAGGACGCAAACATATAAATTGTAATCTCAGCTCCACATTTTTCTATTTTACTCGGAATTTTTGAAAGCATTCTTTTTTATTTTTTATTGAATTTTTAATGTATTTTCAACAAATATGGCACTCTACTACTACAACTTTTAACAAAGCTGACAATGGCGTGGTCAACTTCTTGAAGCGGCGATTTGAAAGTTTCGAAAATGAAGCAATAATATTTGGCATGCTACCACATGTGTTGATACCAACAGGTTGTTTGTCACATTTTCCATTGATGTTTTCAACAGAAACCGTCTATGGTCTATTTATTTGGACCATCCAACCATGTTTACTCCATCAATATTTCAACAAATTAATGTCTTCCTCATTATTAATACGAAAGGGAAAAACTGGCCATTATCTTTTAAGTCCAAAAATAAGTTTGTTAACTCTTCACTACTGCAATCTCTATCAAGCAGAACAATTTACACAACCTTTATCGTTATCATCGATATAATTTCTTACAAAAACTAAATATCATATTTACCTAACAATTATGATTTCTTTGTTCGATAGCCATTCGATGTCGTTTTAAAAAATATGAATAAATAAATATGTTTACATCGCCGGTTTTATTTGCGGTTGTGATGGATCGTAACATCGTCAGAGAAGACTTCCGAGTTTTATGTTCATAATATTCTATTACCTTTTCATTTGGACCATTCTCCAATCTTTCTCGGTGCATCATTTTTTAAACCTTCGATATTTCAGTTCATATTTTGACCCTGATTTTTGGATGAGAGGGATCACCGACTGTTCCAGATAATTATTCAATATCAGAACGAACACAGTCATGGTTACTGCTCTTTAAAAACTGATTATCATATATAATGCAACTAGCGGGTTCTTGATTATCAAATAATCATTTCTATACAATATATATATATATAAAACAATATATCGAATGGAAACAGAAATGATTTGATAATCAAGAAGACACAAGTTGCATTCGGCTAGAACGGTAAATTATATCACGAGTCAATAAACAACGTTTGAATAGTGTATTTTAAATATTAAAAGTACGATTAATGTGGTTGTTATGACAATTGTACTGACAGCAGGTAATCAGGAAGGTATATGATTATCAGTTGCTATGTACATTATCAAAAGTTAGTACATGCATAACTATGCATTTTGCCGTTTTTCATTGGTTGATGTTAGAGGGAGTGGTATAATCTTCAATATTTCTTCAGCAAAACACGACTAAAACCACACAGCAGTTCAAGAATTAAGAAAAATTTGTCGTAATTAGGTAATTGCTACGGTATTGAACAAATCGGTATATCTATTATACTGGTGAATCCTAAATGGTGGATAATATTCACAACGCTCAATTTTACATTAAAATCGCAGCAATAAAGTCTCATAACAATTTAGAGTTAACTTACTCAATGAAAAGTTACGAGCAGTTATATTCGGGTTTTCTTGCCTTACGACATTTCAAACAAATAACGATTTTCAGGTGTAGGTTAATCAACCGAATAAGTAAATGATCTGTAGTTGTCCACAAATTTGTTCTTAGTTACTTGTTGCATATAAATCTTTGCAATGACTGCGCCCGCTAAAGTTCCAATTTTCAAAGGTATTCTAAATTCTACCTCTTTAATATTTTAAAACTCAGTTGACTTACAAAATGTTGTAATCTTTTTACTCCCTCGTCTTAATACGAGAACGGAAATTCGGTTGAAAGTTTAAAACATATTAAATTTTCGTTGAAAACTTCGGATGTTCATCAGCCGTTTCACAGGCATAAAAGTTTTATAAGCTTTCGAAGTTTTCCGGCTATATTTTAAATAAGGGAAAAAATTCGAAGCTGGAACTAAAAGATACTCCTAAGTCATGTCTTTGACAGATGTTCAATAAAATATATTTTCCGGTAGTTTTCCGGTTTTGTTCCTGCTACGACACTTGAGCTTAAATGAGCAGCATTGTTTGATGAAGCCTTTTTCGTAAATGCTTTATCAGATAAGAACTCCATCACATCCTTAATATTTATTTATTTATTTATTTGGGTTGTTTAAGCTGGTGCCAACAGTGCTTACGCACTAAAATTAGGCCACAGCATACATTCACGATAGAAACATAACCTAAAATACAATGGCGAAGTCGCTATAAATTAAATTCAACTGATCTAACGGTCGCGAGTTCGATTCCCGGTCCCGGTGAGGTTTTCAAAAATTAAAAAAATGCAGATGAAAGCCTCTACAGAATGCCATCACTCGGAAGTGATGTAAAGCCGTGGGTCCCATGTTACTACGATGTGTAGCATGTAAAAGATCCCTTGCTAGGGTTGGAACTCCTTAGTCTCGGCAAAATTCTAAGTAGGACTTTGACCATATGACCAAAGCAGTCGGTGTCTAAGGTACCTGGTACTCTGCATGCCTAGACCTTGTCCATTAACAAACAAACAAACAAACAACTGCATAACAAAACTGCTAGTACTAGTGTCAACAACAGCAAACCGTTGCTACACACCACACAAACTAAACTTGAATATGTTAATAAAAGTAGAAATCATAACAAAGTGATAATAATATTAATCAATAACAATGGGAAACATAACTATAAAGAAACTATAACTACTATAAAAAAATCAATCCATAAGACTTAACAAGAAACAGGAAGCGGTTCAAGCAGTGCACAGAAGCAGTTAGTTTTGAATGCTTTAATGTTTCCATTAAAAATATCAATTTCATCGATAAGTTTGTAAGCCAAATCACAGGTTGCATATAAAGGTGAGTAACGTAGAATATTAGTTCTCGGTTTATCTAAGTAGAAATAAGCTCGAAAACGAGCTGTATGTCTTGGCACAAAAAAATTTAGTTGAATCAAAATTGAAGAGCAACAATCAATTCTGTAATGAATTACACGGTATAAGAAAATAAGACGAGAAATATTGCGACGTATTTCTAAGGTATGAAATTTAAATGTATTTAGTAACTGCATGTAAAAAGGTTCCATTAAAGGATATATTCCAGTAGCTTTATAATATAGAAATCTCATAAAACGTTTTTGAACTTTTTCTATTTGCTCCTTATAAATGCTGTATGCTGGAGACCATACAACAGCAGAGAACTCTAGCCTCGATCAAACATAGGCATTATAAAGTTTAATTAATGTAGACGTATTTTTGAAATTTACACTATTTCGTATTAGAAAACCTAACATTTTCAGAGCACTATTTACAGATATGGTGATATGCTTAGAAAATGTTAGTGAACTGTCAAACGTAACACCTAGATCTAGGACATCATTTTTGACTGAAAGCAAATTGTTATCTATACTGTAAGGATACCTAATAAAAAATTTCTTTCTGGTGAACGTCATGGTTGAACACTTGGTAATATTGAAGCATAGCTTATTCTCTTGGCTCCATTGATAAATATTTTCAATATCCTTTTGAAGTAATTGGCAGTCGTTAACAGATTCTATTACGTTCCATACTTTAAGATCGTCTGCGAACAGAGCATGTTTTGAGTATTCTAAGACAGCTGGTAAGTCGTTTATAAACAAAAGAAATAATAACGGTCCCAAATTTGCACCCTGAGGAACACCCGATAATGAATTATATTCTTTAGATATACAGCTTTTATAAACTACACGTTGTCTTCTATTGTTAAGGTAGGAAGTGAAAAACAATGTTAATTCTTTTGAAAATCCAAAGGAGTGTAATTTTTTAATTAAGATTTTGTGATCCACTTCATCAAAAGCTTTGGCGAAATCGGTGTACACAACATCAACTTGCAAATTATTGTCCAAGGTTTGAGATATTTCTTGAGTGAAAGCATATAAATTAGTGACAGTTGATCGATTGGGTATAAAACCATGCTGCGTAACTGATATTTCTGGTTTTACAAAGGAAAATATTTTTTTATATAAGATGGTTTCAAATACTTTGGATATAGATTGTAATATGGATATAGGTCTGTAGTTTAGTATATTGGTTTTTTCCCCTTTTTTGAGAATTGGACATACTTTGGCAATTTTCCAATCATCTGGCTAGGTACAAGTGTGCAACGAAAGATTGAATAAGGCTGTTATAGGAGAAGCTAAAAATTCAGAGCATGCCTTGTAAATGTAAACAGGAATACCATCAAAACCAGTCGCAGTTTTAGGTTTCATAGATCTTAAAGCTAGAATCGTATCTTCAACAGTTATACGGTCAATATAAAATATAGCATTCATGCGAAATGGCTCCTCCAAGTCCATAACTGAATCATCCCGGGTATAAACTGATTCAAAATAATCAGCAAAAGCATCCGCTACTTCTGTGTTATTACTAAAATATAAATTATTAACGTGCATGTTCTCAGCGACTGAATTTGTTGAATGTTTAGTTTTTATAAACGACCAAAACTTTCCGGGATCATTCAGAATCGACTCTTCGGCGGACGTACAAAATTAATTAAAAGCATGAAATATATCCTTCTTAACTTGTTTTCGAAACTCTATATATTGACCATGAAAGTGATTATCGTGCGGCCTTTTTTTACATTTTTTGTGCAAACGATTTTTCTTTTTGATATTTTTTATAATATTTAACGTAAACCACGGAAGATATTTGTGTTTAATTAGTTTTGTTTTTGGTACTGAACCAGTGAGAGCTAATTTAAAAAGTTCGTAGAATTTTTCAACAGCTAAATTGATGTCGGTAAAATTATTTAAAATGTCCCAGTTAGTGTTGCGCAATTTGTGATAAAGCTTTAGAAAGTCGGCTTTTTGTAATTGTATTGCTCACCCCCAAATACATGTTCTGATTTTATTGTTGTGCACTGCAAGGAACACTCAAGTGACGGATGAAGTACATCCTCATTAACTAACGAATTATTACATTTTACAACATACAGTGGTATATTAGACAGAACAAAATCTAAAATCCTACCCATCCCATTAATTAAAGTGTTATACTGTATCAAATTAAAAAAATTTACGAAATTCATATAATCACTATGAGCTGTATTATATCTAATATCTACATTAGGATATACATGAGGCAAATTAAAATCACCAAATAACAGAAGCTTATGTTGGATGATATCTACGTGTGACTCAAAAGTGTTATATAACAACATATAATCAGCGTATGTAGTTGACGGTGGAAAGTATACGGCGCATATGTAAAAAGTACTTTTTCCGCATTTAACTTTTATCCACAGATCTTCTAGATTAGTTTCAAATTGTGTTAACCTAACACTTACGTAGGTACTTGTTCTTAATTGCCACTAAGACACCACCTCCATCACTTTTACCCGTACGTTGTAGGTTTCTGTCACGACGGAACACAACACATACCTATCATCCAAAATTTCGCTATCGCTGATGTTAGAATTAAGCCACGTTTCTGTTAATATTAACACATCGAAGTTTTCTGAGAGAGCACTATTTAAGAGTAAATTAGTTTTTGTTCTAATTCCACGTACATTTTGGTAGTAAATATTTATATCCGTGGTGTTAGTGGACATCCTTGAAATCTTCCACCGATTTAATTAGGAAAACCCTGCTCTCTTCAGTTGCCCTCATAAGAATCTTGCCATTACGACACCAAAGGAATTTAATTTTGTTATCGCGTTTAAACTCGCGCGCTTTCGAGTAGAGGTACCTGTTTTGTTGCGTGAGTGATTCATTCACGTAAACTTGGTTACTTTGCCCAGGTATTTCTTTGAGTGAAAGATCACTCACACTAAGAGTTCTTTTAACTTTTTTGAGACGAAGAAATTCCTCTTTATCCGATCTGCGAATAAACTTTAAAATAATCCCTTTGGGCTGATCTGGACGGCTAGAGTTCGCACCCAAACGGTGCACTGTATCTATCATGTTGTTTTCTAAATCGAAACCAATTGCATTGCTTACAGATTTCACCACCGTGAATACATTTTCGCCCTTAACTTCAGGGATGCCTTGAATTTCTAGGCAATTAATCCTAGAATATTGCTCTAGATCATTAACGCGATTCGTTAAAAGATCGTTTTCGGCCTTTAAGCTATTATTTTTTGTTTCCAAATTTTCAATTTTAGCGAAACATTCGGTAATTAGTGATTGTTGAACCTTTAACAACTCGTTTGTTTAATCAATTTTAGTATGACATAATTCAACCGACGTCGTAACAGCTGATAATTCACTAAGAACGCTGTTCAGCTTCTTCATAATTCCAGATAAAGTTGCCGTTTCTGGTTCAGGACCACTACATGTTTTACATATCCAGGAGCCCTTGCTAATGAGCGATGATACCTCAGATTGCGATATACCCACACATGCACTGTGATAGAGTTTGTTGCAGGCATTGCATTTTATTTTGGTGGCTGTTCTTGCAATCACAGCACCGCATGCTCCACAATTATCAACCATTTTGATAAGCAGGTAGTATTGACCTCGATCACACAGAAAAATTTGTACAACTTTCAAGCTATTGACAAAGGAATGCACAAGAACACGAGTTATTTCACCAATTGACCGCCACTTCTAATCACTGAAAATCTTATTAACGAAGTCAGTAAGACTATTACTAAAACCACTCGAAGAAATTTTTTAATTATCATGTAATTTTCAGCAGGAATTTAACTTATTCTGTAGAGCAATATTTAATGTGACTGTTACAGTTCTTGCCAATTGCTTTCAAAATATCTGGATATACATAGTACGTTTTATTAAGTATGGCCATAAGGATTTGGGCGCTAAAGTAATTACCTCATGTTAACTTTTTCTTCATTTGTTACGTTAAGTGCACAGCTTTGAAAACCTTCCTAAAACATTTATTAATAAATGTTATTTACCTTTTTATTGAACCAAAGAAAATTAACAAACATAAGACAATATTAACAAAAAGTTCGAAAAACTAATTTATTAATAAAGAAATTGCTCAAAATGTTTTCCTGGGGTTATTAAACAATATCCCAATGACAAATAAATTTCACAATAATTACTCGTACTTGTGAGTGAGTAATACAGGCAGACCTCGCCGTTCGCGGGGGTTACGTTCCAGAAGAATACCGCAAAGCGCAAAACCGCGATGCGCAAGTAAACACATAACTGACAAAAACGGGATTAGGTTCTATAAACTAGATTTCAATTCAAAAATTTTCGGCAGAAACGTCCGAGAAAACAGTAAGGCTTGAACTAAAATTCCATACGTAACATAAGTCTGCCACTTGAATCTAAAGCTCGAATGTCCATTTGTTTATTCAAGTTATAATTTTACAATTTCTTTCAGGTCCAATCTGGTAATAAGGGATTCAAAGGAATAGGCTTGATAAGTGTGTTTACAAGTTCGTGATAAATAATGTTATTAGGTGTTCATGACATAAACCGTATACGTCTGCTTTATTTACTTAGTGTGTGAAAGTTGTAACAGTTAACGTTGGCAATTCCATCAGCGAACGGCAAAGAAAAGGGAGCACATAAGTGCCCCGCGTAAAATCAAATCAGCGAAACGCACATCCGCGAACGGCAAGGTCTGCCTGTATAGGATTTGAGTTATCTTGATTATTCCCGCTCAATTATTTACGTTTATTTATTTCAACTTTCAATGGCAAACTAGTTAAATAAAACAGATTCATGTTATTTTAGCAGTGTGTATTATGTAGAAAAATATTTAGCTTATTACTAAAAATTTTAATTTGCTTCAAAATGGCCCAAACATAGGTTAACACAATGTATAATTTTTATCACGTACCCCTACGACCACAGTATTTAAAAAAAACATACTGTATAAATATCACAATTTCATCAAAGATTTCAAAATATGTAGTTATAGAGACATACAGTGTGTCCCAGGATTAATGTTACAAAAGGTGCGACGGACTAACAATTTCTGAATTTTATTTTAAGATTGTGGGATTAGGTCCTGCTTGGTCTAAAGAGAATTTTAAGAATATTTTCAGTTTTTGAAAAAAACAAATCGGCCTTGACAGTGAAGCGAAAACTATTTTCTTTTCAGGTAAACTACCCTTTTTGTTCATGGCAAAATTGTACCAAAAAACGTGGTTCAGAATGATAACTATGGCCATATACAAAATTTCAGGAAGATCTACCTACTCAGATTCAACCGTAATTTTTTTAAATCAAGCAAAATAAATTGTATTTATTAAAAATGATGGTTTAATCTAAGTAGGTAGATCTTCCTGAAATTTTGTATAGGGCCATAATTTATCATTCTGAACCACTTTTCTTGGTAAAATTTTGCCGTATGCACAAAAAGAGTAGTTTACCTGAAAAGAGAATAGTTTTCGCTTCACTCTCAAGGCCGACTTGTTTTTTTCAAAAACTGAACATATTCTTAAAATTTTCTTCAGACCAGGCAGGACCTAATCTCACAATCTTAAAATAAAATTCAAAAATTTTTAGTCCATCTCACCTCGTGTAACATCAGTCCTGGGACACACTGTATATATTAAACGATTATTATTTGCAGATCAAGTACAATAACAGTTCTCAACTCTTCATGACTTCCCTCGTCCCTCGTGAAAAAATACCTTCGAAAATTTCAATGTCCGTAGATAACGAAAAACAGGTTTTCTCAATTCCGTCTGTCTGTCTGTTCGTATGTCTGTATTTTTTTGTGTGGAGGAAAAACCTTCAAAAGAGTCCCTGAGGGAAGTGGCTCAATCCAGCAGGGGGTTGTAGGATTTTTACTCACTAAAACTTCTGCCTCTTTGCGGAATGTATTAGGGAATCGTTGATTCATTACTTCGAGATAGCACCCTTCTGTTCATTTGTCGTTCTGTGCTGTTTATTTATGTTGGTCTTTATATCTTTTTCCTTAACTCATGTTGTGTGTTTGTCACAAATATACTGCTTACCAGATGATTTATCTCGTTCCATTTGCTCTCACTTTCTAACATGTTCTCTATAATATTCTCTGAAGTGAGTGCGATTTCCCTTAATTTCCGAGAACAGTCAGCTCTGCAGCCTTGTCATCTTCGGCATGCAAATATCGTGTGCTCTGGGGTATCTGGTTTTCCACAGTATACGCACTCCTCAGTCTCTCTCCATTTATGGCTATGTAAATACGCGTTATAGCAACTATGCCCGATTAGTGCTTGGGATAGCCAGAATCACAGCTCCATGAGTGTGTGCGACCCAGACGCGGCTTTGCGGGATTAATCTGTGGATCCATTTTCCTTTCTAGGCCCGATTCCATTGCTCTTGCCGTTCCATGAGCATCTCTTCTTTTGCTGCCGTCGTTTGGGTGCCTTCCGCGATCTCTTTTCTTGTCTTTGCGATGAGGTCCATCGGTGGCGTCGCTTCTTCTAATACCATTCTATCGTGTGTTCCAAAAAAAAACTCATCGCAAGATGCCATGATCAAATTGAAATTTGCCGTAACTTGAGACACCCACTGATGCAAATGAACTACCAAGTCAGAGAGAACTAAATTACATGTTAATTTTGAATTACTTTCTTAAAAATATACAAAACACTTAACAAAAACAATTTTTTTCTCCAACCACACGGATAAGACGCCATATTGTCGAATAATTTTGTATAAAAAGTAGGTCATTTCGGAATGTTCACCAATTACCTTGGCAACTGTACACTTTTTGATTCATATTTGCACTAGTACAAAAATGGACGCAAGATACGGTTTTACATGTTAAATTTTAAATAAAAAACAAACGCTTCGTCAATATTCGGCATTCGCCGTCGTTGTTGTTTATTTTCCCCGTATAGTAATTGATTATTTGAGCCATGACAGTTCTCCATATAACCTACAATGTTTGATTCTAAATAATAAGTCATATTACCGAATTTATGAGTACTTAGTTGGAGAAAAAACAGTATGTTTTATTCGCACAAAAAATGCGTTTTCAGGAAGCGTAAGATCTGTCTTACTTGTCCAGAAATCATGCATTTTTTGTACTAATCAAACAAATAACTATTGTTGACCATTATGATTATTACACTCGTTGTTGTTGTGTACATGCCATGTTATTTTCCTTTTTGCTTGATACAATTAAACGTAATGCAGTGTAAACTGTCACAATAACTGATGTGTTCATATACAAAATTCAATCTGACATTCATCTACAGACTTAAGTTAAGACATGACTAGATTTTCTATCTTTTTTTCCGAGGCCTACCCTAAATGAGTTTTTTTGGAATACACGCTTATGATTCTTATGGCTAAGCGTCACTCTATTGCAGTTAGTTTACGTCTGCATCTGACTATGCTTAGTTGTTTTGCTCATATGGAAGCTCCGTATAGCATAACTGAGAGCACTACCGACTCTATTAGCTTTCTTTTGCTGGATCTTGGCCCTCTGATATTGGGCATTAGTCGCCCAATCGCGTATTCCGTGGTTCCTGATTTTCGGGTGCTGTTGCAAACTTTGCCTTCCAATGCTGAAAATGGTGTCCCAGGATCGATCCTTGTGATACCCCGCTGTTTATTATTCTTTCTTCGAATCGTCCTTGAACTTCTAACGTTACTTTCCTTTTATTTAGGGAACTTCTGATTAGGTGTTACAGGTAGGCTAAAACCCTTATACATCTTAGTGCTTCCAGTAGTTTTTGCCAAGATAGCGAGTTAGAAGCATTCCTGGTGTCTAGAGTGATCAGCGCGCATACCTTTCGCTTTTTATAAGCGCCTTTAGCCGCTTCGCTTGCTATCTCCGGAACACTATTATTGGCATCTACAGTCGAATTTTTCTGTCTGAAACCGGATTTTGATGATTCGAGTTTCGAGATCCCTCCCTTTTCTTCTAGTTCCTTGTTGAACCTGGTTAAGATCATTTTCCCAAGTAGCTTACCCTCGACGTCTTAGAAGCATGTCGGCCTGTAGGATATCGCATCATTAGATGGCTTATTATTTTTTAGAGTAATAACAAACGTGAATTTTGTCTCTCTGTCTAAATAGTTATTGTACACTCTCAGGAATATATCCGGTGAGTTATATACCACTACCGTAATAATTTCAGCTGTTATCGCCTCGAGACCCAGAGCTTTCCTTGTCTTGATACAATCAGTCGCATTTTTCAGCTTTTTTTCTCCAAATGGTTCAAAGGGTACAAGCTGTGGCGGGTCCCATTCTACTTCTTTTGTGTTACAAATAGAACATCTGCAACCTATTCTGTTCTCTCCATTGTTAGCGCTTCCTTTGGTAGCCTTCGCAGCCTTTTCACAGTAATTTGGTGCCCTTGTCCCCAGATGTCACTATCTATATCGTCCCATAGTGCTTTCCATGGTTCTCTTTTGGCAGACCTCAGCATTACCGGTTAATTTTCCAAGAAGTAACATATCTGCTTATGTTATGAATGCCTATTGTTAGATTGATTATGGTTCCCGGGTTTTTCTCTTTCGAAAGTTGGCGTCGTTCCTTCGTTTATTATTGTCAGATCTAGCTGAGCAGCCGATTTTGCTAACACTATTCCTCTTCTGTTCTCGGCTGTCATACCCCATTCAGGAGACTCGACGTTAAAATCTCCAGTTACAATGCATTCTTTTCTGCTATTTATATTATGAATAAACTTCTCATATTCCTCTAAATCTTTATTTGAGGAGTCGGGGAGATGTAACAGTTGTAGATAGTGTATTTTCCTATGTCTACACATAAATATCCGTTTCCTTCTCCAGTTTCTATTGGAATTGCATTATAGGGATCGCCGTGTCCGTGTTTTTAACATTCTGCTAGCTATGATTCTCTATAATGGCTTTGTTTGACTCGCTTACCATTACGTCAGTTGCCCGGGCTCTATGGCAGTTGCATTCAAGAAGCCATGGGCACCCCTGCTTTTATTGACATTGATTTGAAGATATGTCGCCATTGTGCCTGCGAAAGTTTTGAGCTCCCGATCTCCTTCTTCTTTTTTTATTAGCTCTACAAGTCTACACATTGTTTGTACGTATACGGGACAATCCATTGTTACAGTTGGTGACCGCTTCGTTGCACTCATGGCATCACGGCTCTTCCTCACATTCAATCCTTTAATGTCCCATTTTTCCTTCATGCTTGCCTCCTCCCATATATGTAAAGTATTACATATATGTCTCCTCCTGATTAAAGAAGAATAAAGGAATCAGAAAGGCGCTACATGCTAAGGGCGACGAAATAAACGTACAGGCACTAAAAGGGATATATGGAGGAGCGACACGAGTACTACGATCACCATGGCAAAGAAACACGGAAGAACCTTCTTAAAGAAAGAGAAAAATAAAATAGGGTGTGCAACATGTGGAGAATTTGAAAACATGTTACAAATGCCTTAAACATGGACATTTAGCTAGGGAATACAACTGCATCGTTTGCCTGTCTGCCCTTATTTCTTTTGCCGCCTTTGCTTGGTTTCCCAATACTTCATTGATTTTTTTAGCAATTTCTATAGGCGCCTTCTTTCTTTTCCTTTAGTACTATTCTCAGGTTGTCATTCTTTGTCTTTTCTACTCTGCTCACGTCCACCCCTATTTCATCCATGTTTACTTTTTCTTTTATCTTGCTTAGTATCGATGCATAAGTACTTTTTTCCTCTCCACTAGGTATTATATAAATTGTTTTGTAGGTTTTCCTACTGTTTGCTTTCTTTTTTATACCCCACTCGCTGCTTCTTTCAGCTATACCTTTATATTCTTTGCCAGTAACTAGTACAGTTAATTTTATGTCTAGTCCGCGGAGAACTATTTCTATGATTTTCCTCAGTTGTTCTATTTCGACTTTTGTTGTGTTCGCTATCGTGACCTATTTGATGTTCTCTTTAATCATAGCATGTCTGAAGCTAATCAGCGTTGCTACCGCTTTTTTAGTAGCTTTTACGTCTATATTTTCCTTCTCTTCTAACCCAATTCCTACAAGGAATCGGTTATTTCTTCCTCTCATGTATATAAGTAATCAGCACTTCTGAATTATTCTGTCACCCGCGTTTTGTGCGGTGTTAATTAAATAGACTTTTTCCACGACCGGGAGTCCATTTCTATAGCATCAAAATTGTAACAGAAGTAAAATATTTACTCCCTAGACACTAAATAAGACAAAAATTTCCCAAGGGAGTTTTCATTATGACTGGCACAACAATTATGTCAAATTCGAGGTTATCACGTTAGGTTTTGCGTCAGTTTGCGTCAAAACTGACGCAAAACCTAGCCTGATAACCTCGAATTTGACATAATTGTGAGCTCTTGTCATAATGACTTACAGTTCCACAACTTTAAAATTTACCATAGGCTACTAATTTTAAAATAATTGTAACTAAAATGTCAATAAATGACGTTTAAAAAAACGGGTTTTTCGTTTTAAATCTTCCGTGAAAAAAATAGTATATGCAGCTCGGAGAGAATGCCATTTTGCTTCAGTGCAATTTCTGACTCGAGGGCGAAGTCAGAAATTGCATCTCAGCAAAATAACGCATTTCTCTCCCTTATTGCATAATCTACTATTGTTCCCGCCTTTGTTATATATTAAGGAGTTTTCTTTCTCTATATTTGTAAGTTTTTATACTGCTTCGTCCCACTCTCTTGTTATTGCATTTATTATTTCTGCCTCTTTCGTTATCTCCGGGATCTCTAATATAGCATCCTGGTTGCTTGTTTATGTTGCTCTGTTCTGGGCCATTTTCTCTCTGCTTCCTCCCTTTCCATAGCTGATTGCACTTTCTTTGGTTTGGGTTAGAGTCCCTGTATATAAAAGAGTTGGGACATGTAGGGTTACTTGTTTTGGATCCACAAACCATGGAGTATCTGATTTTTGCCGATTTTAAACTTTATGCATATTTCTTTCAACTAAAATAAATGAAAGATATCTGTGCTACATCATATGGTCCTTGATTTGTGGATCCAATGGCTCAACTCTTAGTATATATAGGAACTCTAGTTTGGGTCTCGCCGTCTATTGTTTTGACTCTCGTCTGTATTTTATTGCTTGCCATGTCTTGATTGAACAGTAGGTATCTTTAAGTACTTCTATGATCTCTTGGCCGTCCATCTGTCTGTCCGTCTGTTGACGGTATAGCTCAAAAAGTATTTGTTGGAGAAATACGATGTTTTTCTTGGGGATTATATGTCTACCTAGAGCAAAACTGAATATATTTGCGGTCAAATATATACAGGCTAAACACCTTTAAAAAATAAAAGCTTACATATTTTTACTTTAACTCGGAAATCGATAAAACTCATATCTTGCACATAGTTCAAGTTTTTACCATGAAAATGGGACTGAAACATTGCAGGGTGAACATCGTAAAGTTATCGTGTTGTATATAATCGTTTTTTATTTGTAAATTTATGTAATAAGCATTACTAAGTGTTTCTTTTTGCTCTTTCAGTATTACTAGCAATGCTAAGATATTTGTACCTATCTTGTACATAATTTTGAACGGTATTGTTTTCCTTTGGTATTTGCGAAATTTCTAGTTTCAAAACTTCCACTTGCGAGGGAAATGCCGTTACCGAGTTTTTGCCACGTATTCAATTTATACCGGGTGGTAACTTGCACTACGAAACAGCGATTTTAATGTTAAATCTTGAATATTAAATTATTTTAAAATAAACAAGTTCATAGCTTTTTCCTATATAAAATTCAAGATCTAACATCGAAATCTATTACAGGATTAAACGATATCTACGACACAAAAAATGCACTCAAGTGGGCATTCAATGGTCACTTTAATTTAATTTAATAAGCCCCTCAAGAGTGTGCCAAATCGGATTTACGATTACTTTAAGAGATTACATTTCCCCAACACATAAGTGTTTAGCCCTGCACAAACTTACCCCGGCTAGTGGGTCAGTCGACGCAGTAGGATAAATTTGCTTAACGATACGTTGGGGCTAGAAAAGAGCTTAGAAATTGGGTTGCCTTGGCGCCACGGATTCTATAATTAGCTTCCTACTTCCTCTGGGCCGATATATGCGACAGCGCTCACCATTGAGACTTGCCTTCGATGATATCGATACTTGTCTGATAACTGCTGTACAATACTTAATGGAACATGGAAAATGCAATAAAACATATTCAAGATACAAGCAGACTTCTATTAAGTATGTCAAATATAAAAGGCATTCAAATCTTATACACAATGATACTAGAAAACAAAATAAAAGCCCTTGGGAGACGTCCTTCATATAATTTTAATTAGTTCTGAAGCAAGAAATTTCCTTAAAGGCTAATACTTTACTTTAATAAACAATGGCCCGGGGGGGGACATACGATGTCCTAACGCTAAGTGTAGAAGACTCAATTCAAACAAGTCAAAAATTAAACGGTACACTACTAATTCACCGTTTGGTACGATCGAAACACTTGCAATATCACACTTCCGCAAACATTCAGTATAGATATCATCCAATTTCAGTTACCTTAAGCAGTTGGCAGTACGTGATGTGCTGATTGGAGCATTTGTCCTCGGACAGCGTTGTCACAGATGCAAAGAAAAAGACAGACAAAATGAGAGGGTTACTCCTGGAGACGTTTGCCGTCGGAGATGGGGGAGCCCCTGGCTTCAACGAAATGGAATCTCCGAAAAAATCCACATAACATGAAACAGGGAGGTAGCTCACGAAACAGCTTTTATTGGCACGACAATACCCTCTGTACATTGGTAATTTCTATTAAGGAACCTTTTTTCGTAAATCCCACGTTTGGCCATAATTCAAAACTTAGTTTGGCGATAATAGGATTTCGATTTTAGACGGCGAACTAATTGCCAGCATCGCGCATTGAAATCGTCAAGATAAAACCCCTCGGGATGAATCTCGATACCAAGGGCCGCCTTGGCCATAGCTGGACGCGGAGGTCGATCCTACCGCATAAAACGGCCACCCAAGCGCAACGTTCTTGCTTCGCTACCAAAGCTTAACTGCCCAGGGCGGACGATCGGAACGTACCAAAAAAGTAGATGCACTCTCCCCGCTTGCACGCGAGGTGTAAAACTCGAAGAAAATCCCCAATACACCGTCAGCGGTCTGGCGGGCGCCATCCAGCTGGAAACTACATCATGCTCACAATCGCGTCTAAAGAAATGAACAGGGGTGGATCCGCCAAAAAAAAACTGAAAATGAAATTATTCTCAGCAGGTGGCTTCACGAATGAAAAATAACTTAACAAATAGTTATAGTACGTCGCGCTATCTTGTATACCGGGTGACCGGTTTCAAAACCGAACATAGCATGTTTTTAATATTTAGTAGATAAATGATATGACTAACGTAAATGATATCTAAGGACTTACAGCCTCCCCCTCTCCCTACAATTTAAAATTATGATCTAGGCAACCTTGGTTTTAAAATTAAATTAAATGATTCTAATAACCTTTGATATAACATGACTTTGCTATGTTCGGCTTTGTAACCGACCACTCGGTATTCTTCTTTGTCAAGTTCGTTTGCTACTTGTGTTGCACTTATATTTATTATTCTTTTTTATGCAATCTATTAATACATAGAGTTGTTACCTCACGTTCTTTCTTTCATTTAATCAACCAATTTCAAATTGGAAGTCAATTATTATGATTTTGTTACACATGCATTCTCATAGTCCTCGGTGACGGACTTTGTAACTAATTTGTTAAAGCTTGAAACTTCATATACCCGTACATCAACAAAACACACCAGCGTGTAACGCAAATACGCATTGTATGTTGATTATTTAAATATATTATGAATAGCAAACGTCCTTTTGGAGGCAAAGTAATTGTCTTAGGTTCAGATTTTGGAGGTTTAAACTGTGGTCCTGCGTGATGTCAAACAAACAATCGTTCGGAATTACATCAAATTTTCACCTCTATAGTCAAACTTTATATTAAAACTTGGAAATGCCAAAGTAGAATCGTTAACTAAAATATTGATCCTGGGAGGGTTCACGAAGTACGTACGCATAAACAGATGAATGCTAAATCTAGACATCTGTCTTTACATCTCAAAACCGTCGGGTATTATGAAATCGTTCAAACTAAGGCCGATTGTTCTAGACGTTTTACTAAAGTTCGCTTCGTATTAAAAGCAAATTAAACCTTACTTAAAATATAAACCGCCTATTAAAAACAAATGCGAAAACAACAGAAATCGGTGTTATTAATAGGACGGTTTAGTAGTTATGCAGCAGCATATTTAAAATGATCAACGTTGATAATTGGCTTTCCATAAAACACCAAGTCCAGACTGAGGACTAAATAAATAAAAACTTACATTCTACCCAAACCGTGCAATTGTTTTTAACTTCATTTGCAGTTGCAGTTTTTAACATCAGTAAAGGTATTTTTTTTTATTTTGAAGACAATTCGTATATTCTTTCATTTAGCATGATCAAGATTCTATCAATGATTTGATGATCAAATAATATTATCTCATTTCCTCTTTGATAACCTCATTGATCAACTTAATGGATCATTTAAAAACATTTGCATTATACATAGGTAAGTACTAAGTTGAACTGTTCATGCAGCTTACACCATATGAACTAGCTGGTTACCATGATGCAATCTTTAAATATTTTGTAACAAACTAACAGAAACATACAAAAAAGTCAGAACTCAACCCCAGGGTATTTTATAGCCAACAAACACTATTTTACAATATGATCTTATGCGGTATTGTCGACTAAGCTATAATCCCCCTTTTCTCCCATCTATGTTTATCTGTTTAATTACTGAACCTTCTATGTATACTAGAAAAATATCTTGTTATATTTTAACTTACTGATTTTATTTCCAGCAAATGGAAAGCTTGCAAAATTACTAAGGACGCTGACACTTGCTTCTACTTGGTGAAAATAGAAGCTCTATCTACTTACTGGAACACAAGCTATAAAACGGAGCATTGGGACATGCCGTCACAGTATTATAATTGGAGAAATGCCATGTCTAGTAGTTTGCAGAATTTTTCCATGAATAATCAAGATTTCGAATTTGGTAAGATTGATGTAATAACTCAAGTACCTAACATTGGTAATGATTTTTTAGTAATTAAACCAATGACAACCAAAGTAAAAATGACAATAAATAGGGCTAGCAATGGAAACATAAGTAAAGTTGTAAGCGATGTGGTAATACAAGACTGCAATATTCAGATATCCCAAAAACAGTACCAATCAATCTTAGCAGTAAGAGATTCACTATCTAGGATGTTAATTAGCTGGAACTTTTTATCTCTTCGACCGACGCAAAGTATTCTAAACAACAAAAAGGCCTGGTGGAAGTATGCTTATCAAGCTTTATTAGAACAACGAGTTAGGCCCTATACTTGGAGTAAAGTTAAAAAAGTTAGGCAACAATATAAACAGTATACGGAAGCCTACAAAAAAATTATTTTGAACCCCAATGATACTGAATTAAAGTTAGATCTCCAAAAGTACGAAGACTGCTTATCAATTGTTAATATTGTAATAGCTAGGCGGCAGGCAAGCTTGATGGTAAGAATTCGCATGTTTGCACCGCCTCTTTCAATATCTTGTGTTTAATCTGCAGATAAAAGGAAATAGTTTTGGAGAAAAGAGTTTTTGGGCGATGCTTCCATCACCTGAAAGAACTGTGCTTTGTGAAAAAATAGGATACTCCCAGCAAATAAATGTGGATAAGAAACAAATCATAGGTAAATATAAACATACAGTAACCGAAAGAGTATTCATTAATATAACCGTTTGAGATTGGCTATGATTTACTAAAAGTATGTCTAGATATAGATATTCTCAATTTCATGTTATCTACCACATTTTGAAATTTTTAATTAAGAGAAAACATACAGTTTTCAAGTCATGGCCAACCTCGAACGGTTTTATTAATAAACACCAGTTACAATGTACTACATATTCTTTTATCCATGACAACAGTATATAAATACGTAGCATCGTTTTAATCGCAATATTAAAAATATCAATATAAATTATCACTAACATTTTCTAGAACACAAACACAATCTACGCATGGGAAATGTTAGTCTATCATTGGTGCATTCTGGAAGAGAAATATTAGTTTTAACAATGACACAGTTTATATCTACGATATTCCCTAACTTCAAAGACGACTCATACAAAGCATCGTTGAAGATAGAAGGAATAGTAATTGAAGGTGCAAGCTTAGAAGATCATCTCGTTCCCATTATTTCATCCGAACATGTTCATAACAGCCCTGCGTATTTTCTAAAAGTAGACATTGAAAAAATAGCGTCAAAAACAAGCGCATTGTATAAAATTAATGGAGCTTTGAGCACTGTAGAAATTCTATATCAACAGGCAAGTATATCAATTATAAAGATATTTACTAAAAAAGGTAGCATGAAAATACCTATAAAACTGTACAAAGAGAAAAGCTTTATCTTTATATTACAGTAAAAACTGCATCAGTATTTATTTGCATTCCTAGTTTGCATTGAAGTAGCTCCGCTTTATTTTTTTAACAATCGGCTTTATAGTTTATCTCATTTAGTACTTTTCTATGAATTAACAGAACCTTATTTGCTGAAAATGTATGTAATATTTAATAAAACTATTTAACATTGTATTATTATTTTAGTATGCTTTCAGTCAACTTCAGAAATATATGAGTAATAAATTGATTTCAACTACAAACATTTGCGATTTTATTAGACAACTTCCGAACAAACTATTCCAATATGTTAGAGAAGGAATTCTGCAGCGATGGAGTTTTAATTTTGATGTTAAGATACCTCACATTGTACTTCCCGAAACCGGAAGTATGCAGAAGTATGCAGCAGAATTTACTGTTGCCCATTTTATCAATAAAGGATTAATTTTCCTTTCAGAGGCGAAAACATGTTAGTATTAGACTTCGGCCATCTAACAATCCGAACCGAATTATGTGAAAAAACGGATATATCAGATTCAACCACTCAAATGGAACTAGAAGAACAATTTTACTCACGTCTACACATAGATTGCAAAGACACTCAAATCCTTTTCTGTGATGCTGGTGAAACTTGGAAAGATGCTCTAAAGGAGAAAGATACTGATATGCACGTATTGCCGAAAACTAACTGTTCAGCCACACTCGCAAGTTGTATTAAAGCTTTGAAAACTATACCTAGGTGAGTATTCTATAATAAAACGGCTAGCTTAAGAATGTAGTTATCTCATTAATGCTACATACGTGCTTTAGTACCCACATATATCTACTTACATTTTTCTGCGATTACACTAATTTCAAATATTATCTTCGCGTTGCTTTCTTTTTCTTCCTTTCTAAACTACTTAATATGAATTGAAAGTTTACTTTTCTTATTGCTGTTTGTATAAAGTGTGCTTGCTGTATCCATGGCCGTATCAGCAAAGAAGCAGAAGAAGCAATTGCTTATAGCCCTTCGCAAAAGCGGCGGAAAATTTTGAGTTAAAAAGAACAATCGCCTTAAAAACGTACGCTTATGGCTTATGGGTAGTTCGTAAATCCAAACAGACGGACTACCACCGATGTAGATTACCACCAGTGTTGCCAACTCTAGAAAAAATTCCCTTTTCTATAAAAATTTCAAATTAGTTAAGGTATAATTTTTTTTCCACATTCTAGCAAATTTTGATAAAATCCTCAGAAATTACAAAAGTCGATTAACGCGAGCTGTGTTCGATGCAGAGAATGCGCAATAGTTTCAATTAAACAGGTTGTTATGTCCTCATAGTATCAGTGTTCATTCTAAAGTCTACTTTATTCATTTTAAATTGCCGCTACTCTACGCATCTCTATTTCATTTTATAGTTATTCTCATCTTTTCCGAATTAGCTACTTTAGTACTTTTAGTTATTTTAAAGAGCTAATTCAAACTAGAATCTATATCCTTTATACACACTACCGGTTCATATCTTGTAAAATACTGAAAATACGATTCAGAAAAGCCCATATATTAAAACTTTACTCAAGCTGCTCAGTAACTTGTATTAATAAATTATTATTTCTAGGTACAAATTCAATACGAATATATCTAGTTTAAAACTAAATATATCAGAAAGAAAAATCACTCAAATGATAAAATTCTTTAACAGTTTAACTCATAAATGCACAACTTTAAACAATTCTGAAAAGTTACCTTTCTTTATAAAAGAAATGGAGAGAGATAGAATTATCAATAAATTAGAAGCAAAATACCTTGAACATGTTCAAAACATTATTAGAATCTCCGACACACACGTAAAATCTAGAAGAAGCAAAGCAGATAAAAATGGAATTGTAATTTCTAAAGAAAAAAGGTAAAAACTCATCATTGCAAAGAATGGTTTCCGATTATCATAATGTTATAGAAAATCAGAAGATACTCTACGAAAAGAAATATGAACGAAGCGTGGGCGCGGGTTGTTGATCTTCCAGGTTTAGAAGATAATATATCCCCTAATAATAATATTTCTACATTATTACGCCTAGTTATTAGCGAGGTATTTGCAAAATCAATATAATGCCAGATGACACATTTATAAAATATTGCTTTCAGTTTTCTTTGCTTTTTTCTCGTTCAAGTGACATAACGGACAGGGCATACCTTATGCTTCGACTAGGTTCGTTTATGATGGATGTTGCGTTAATGACATATGGACCAGCCTACCAAATATCCATCAACAGTATCTCTTTAACAGACAAACTCTATACCACTCCTAGTGGCCAGTATTTAGATCTTGTCCATAGCCCTTTTCCCAGCAGTGTCGATGTGGTCACTATACTTTACAGAAGGGCAAGTTTCATTCTAAGCTATCCCATATAAGAATATAAATTATAGTGTTATTTAGGTTGACGCCAACTGCCCAGATTTTTGGACGCACTTTCATGGAGTTGAAACGTCCTTAGTTGCAGATTTGGGAACACTAAATTTATTACTCCATCAAGATGCCCTCCACACTATTCTTAAATATACACGTTATATGTATCATAAGTAAGTTTCTTTATTTGATGATTTACTGTATGTTTTCATAGCTTTTCATGTTATAAAAATCAAGATATCATTTTTCCTTCTAATCTGATATTTTCAGGATTCGAACTCAAACTTCTTCAGCACTATCGAAAGCGGTAAAAGCGGCAGGAAGTACTGTCAAAAAATTGATACAGAGTGGAAAACCAGAAACACCAGTGCCTCCGGGAGCGGTCAAATTTTCTCATTCCGCTCATTTAGCAAACCTCAAAATCAGAGTTTGTGATGCCGATTTTGACATCATCAGTATTAACCTTAGTGGATTGGAAATGGACTTCTTATTCAGAGCTAATGAAAGATTTGTATTTAGATCTTATCTAAGCACTTTGACGGTCGAGCATATGTCTGATATAACTTTATATTCAAAGGTTAGATCAATTTAATGATTAAATCCTTTTACGAATGAATATTTAAATTTAGAATATTTCTTTCTAAAACACTTTGAAAAGGTGTTCACTGGCCAGGTCGCTACATACACACTAATCATTTGCTTTCATATTACTTTTGAAGCTCTCCAAGGCTATATCTTTACTTCGGCATTCTAAATATTTCTATCGTAGAAAACCTATAAAATATATTACTTTAATGAAATTTTCTATAGGTGGTCTCCACCGATGAAGACAAGGTATTTGAGATTAAATATGTTCGCCATGCAGCTCATTTAAGTCACAAAAATGACATATCGCCAAGCCACGACGACATGACTACTGATGGGAGTTTCAAATTTCAGTTAGGACGAATACATGTCACGTTTTTATACAAATTAATAGTACAACTACAGGTAACATGTTTAGATATATGGGTCTGCATGTTGCTAATTTTACCTTTCAGAGATTTATTGTTAATTTGGAAGGAATAACGATGATCCAAACAATTGCCAACTTATTGCAAACAGCCTTAACTCAAGCAACGGACACCTTAAAAACTAGCACAAAGATCCATTTGGCGATAAATATTCACGGCCCTATTTTATTGTTTCCTCAAAAATCAGACTCCCCAAACGTAATTGTTTTTGACACTGGCAAGTAATAACTGTATGGATACGATACGCTATAACGCTCATATTTTTTTTCTTTAGGCGAACTTAATGTGGAAAATTTCTTTAAAGAGTACCCTAATGAAATAATAGAAAACATCCTTGTAAAATTAAATGGTATAACGGTTCTTCGGGGGATAATGACTTTAACTTCCAATCTTGAAATGCAGGTATCTTTTCAAACGTATTTCTCACGTAGTCATCAGCAGTATTGATATTTGTTTTAGGAAACAATGATAGAACCCTTAAGTCTTCATTTAGATGTTAAAAGATTTATGCCACACGCAAAATCTGTTCAAAAACTATTGTCGTGGGATGTAGATGGAGTTATGGACACAATTCAAATCACCCTTGGCCAACGAGATTTATCCATAATTCTTGCTGTTTATGTTGATAACATTGGTGAAGGTAAACTGCTGGATTTAATTCCCGAAACGATCAAATCCCCTACAGGCCATGAAGAAGCAGATGACGCAGTTAAAACATTGGAAGCATTCTTTTGTGAACCCAAGCAGAAAGATATTGCAGTTAAATTCTCCATAGATGGAATTAAACTACTCCTATTTTTTGATTCGGGGGAATTACTAAGTTCCCCAATTCGCGATTTAAACCACGGTCTATGCAAATATGAAATATCTGATATTCTTACATCTCTAATTGTCTTCACTGATCATAGTTTGGATGGAAAATTATCAGTTGACTGTATATTAATTGAAGAATTGGGTCCAGATGTTAATATTTATGACAAAGGGTAAGCATTTACAACGACCGTTTACTTATTTCTACGTTTTACTCATTTCAGAATACTACACTCCCCTGTAGATGATAACAAAAACAATAACTGCAATATTACTGTAAACAAACCCCCAATAATTGACATAACCTTCCATCAAAATAAAACAGGAGATAAATCCATCGACATCATAGTTGGAAGACTTAGCCTATGCTTATCAGTACCTTTCTGTGAAAAGATAGCTCTATTTGTATTAGAATGTCTGCCAAAAGAAAATATAGATTTAGGAATTGTAAATCATGGGTACATTAGTGATGTCACAGGTGAAGGCCTAGAAGTACAGTCTTCCTCGTCACCCAGTATTACGATAGCTTTAAGGGTAAACAAACCAGAATTTATATTTATCGTCGAAACTACTTCTAACAAAAAGCGTTATTTTATTACCAAAGCAGAAATATTGTCGGATTATTCTAGACACAATAGTAGGTTAAACCTAGCTCTTTCGTTATCTGGATTTCATACACTATTCTATGATCTTGGAATCAACGCTGCAACACCATATGTTGTCCTGAAACGATGTGACGTAGAATTTTCAAAAAATTTCACAGAAGAAAAGGGAGAAAAGATTACAACAACTGTATCTTCTTTATGTGTACAACTGTGCAGTAGAGTTGTTCATTCAATTAATGATATATTGAACGACATTATTGAGCACTTCAAAATTCCCGAAAATGTTTCTGAAACAAAAGAATCCAAAAAAACTACAGGAAAATCGTTAGAAACGGAAGATCTGTGGGAATCGAAAAAGTTGAGTGAATATGTACCGCGACCTGAAGATGAATATTTAGAAGCCAAAGCATATTCCCGAGATAAAGTACACGAAGTATTTTTAGTTCCAAAAACTGAAATTGTTGTCGTGCTAGAACTGGAAGACATACCGGTCGTAATTCTTAGATCATCTATAGAACTGACTGTGTACGACTGGTCTTCGCTATTAAATAGCACATGCGAAGTAACAGTTCAAGCCAATTATTACAATGAGAACTTACAAACCTGGGAACCCGTTATTGATCCTGTAGTGGTCAACGAAAACGAATACATTCCTTGGGATATTCTTATCAAGGTATTCCAAGACAAAGCATTACCTGTATTGAATACTGCTGAGAATAAAACCAAGAAAGAAATCAATAAAATACGTAAAACAAGTCCATCACCTTCATCAACTGATGATGACGAATCTAAGGAAGATATGGTTTATTTGGAACCGCCGAAAGTATTCCATAATTTAAACAACAGGGGTATAAAGACAAGTTTATCAACATTTCTAGAAGAATCAGATTCTGAAAACGAAGATGGTGCGATGGAAAAACTAGCTTCCGCAATATCAGATCTATTTACAGGGTAAAATATTTAACTCTTAGATTTTATTACATATATTTAATCATATTCATCTAATCAAGTATGATTTCAATTCCTAGTTTCTCATTGCTAAAGTAAAAATGTCATGCATACCTGGATTGAAGATTACAGGATATTAACGTTATAACTAAAGGTTAATTGGTGTAATGTTAAAATATTATATATAACACGGGATTAAACTGAGCTTTGTTCGCTCAGGAGATTTCAGTCCCTCGCTCTATGGGCTCAAAGCTTAACTTTTCCCAATGTGTTTACATTTTCTTGATAATTCTAAATTTAGTTCTTAAAATATGTAGGTAAATGTCAAGTACCAATATAATACTGTTTAGGGATTGGAACGAAAGCGAAGGAAGCGATTATGACCACTCCAGTGATGCAGAAGATGAATCCGAAGATAACCTTGATTTAAAACCCCAAAGTGCACGACCAAGCGTGGAATTAACTAAACGCTTCAAGAAATCCACATACTTCTTAATAGATACAAAAGAAATACTAAACATTACTCTAACTTCGACATTTTTAAAAATTGTCAACGAAATTTTTACGGTATATTCTAGTAAAACTCTCTCAATAATGACCAACACAAAATCAATAAACCTAGTTAATGACATTGGACCGAAAACGGTAGTTGAATTATATGAAAATAAAGGCACGAAAAGCTTAGAAAACAACATCTTGGTACATTCTAAGACTTATGAAAATGAGGATTCCTGTCCAAATAGTCCTTCAAAAATGGTTTATATGATACCCGAATTTAATGAGGAAATAAATGAAGATAGAGATAGGTAAGCCATTATTTAGTGAATTGCAAACTAGTTTAAGTATTACCTATGTTAGAACATATTTATTAATATATTTAAAACCCAATAAATTCTGTATTTAATACATATCATGAATTAGTCTTGCAGATGAAATGATCAAACTGGATTTAGATTTAAGTTATGATTACGATATCACAGATAGTCTTCAATTTCCATTCACTACTACATCCAATTTATATGAAAAAATTCATAAGCATTGCTTAAGAATACATGTTCCCGGATTCCTTCCACAGCAAACAACTTGTCCAAAGAAAAACTGGCAAAAATTAATGCGCTTGCAATCAAGTTCACACAACCAAGCTTATTATCTAATTGCTAAACATAATATTGGAAAACACGGAAGAACAGTTGTTATTAGTTCACCACTGCAGGTACTATCACTGCATTTTAAACTACGCCAAGAAAATAAACAGTATGCATTTTTAGATCAGAAATGAGACCTGTTTCGCTCTTAGCGTGCTGTATCAACCATCTATTTTGCAACAATTAAATTTGGAACCCGTTGGAGATGTAACAAATCCGTTCGAAACAACAATGAGAATAGCTGTTTTAGAGCCGCACGAACACTACAACGTCCCCTTATATATTGCATATCATTGCAAATTGTTTATTCAACCTGCATATGCCGAGTATGTACACTTACTAACTATTTAAAATAAAACTAACCAAATTACAATTTAATTTCAGAGGACATTATATGTCAGATGATGGTTTATGGTGGAAAGATTTAGCTACAGAATTAGATATACCTCACCACATTTCATGCAAGCCGAAAAATGACTCTAATCTCGAAGTATTTGCTCTAAAAGTGCTGCTCAATAGAAACATAGATATCAAAAATGCCCGTTCATACTCAATTCCAAATTACATCATTCAATTACTACCACCCCTAACGCTCCAAAACTTTTTACCCTATACCCTCGAAGTGCAAAATATTGATTTGAAGCAGCATTTGAAAGTGGAGCCTGGAGAAAAGTCAAGTGTATATTCTATAAATCTATCAAAAGATCAAAAATTTCTCATAAAAGTATCTTATTCTGGATTTGTTTGGAGCGGTATATTAAATTTAACAACTGATCTCGACGAAAAAATCATTGTTCTTTCAACCGATACCAAAGTAAATGGCACTAGCCGGCAGTTACCCATCAATGTAAAGGCTGAACGAGAAAACAACTACTGTGTTTTCTTCTATGCTTCATACTGGATTGTCAACAAAACTGAATTGCCCTTGCAGTTTAAGGTGAGTGAACTAAATATGTTTGTTGCAACAGCTGTATAAAGCCTATTCCATCTTTAGATTTAAAGGAAATTACCTACAAATTCGCCAATCCACAGTTATTTTTTTTAAATGCATTTCTTTTTCAATTTTTTTTAAATAATCATTAGGTTACTTCTGAAACAGTTTTTTTCTTCAGCATATCTTTAGTTTCCATTTATGGAATTGAAAATCTTGAAGAAGTGACCTTATTTATAATTTAAATAAACTTGTACTAAATACATTTCATTTTGATGCATTTCTTTGGGCCCTTCTTAAGAGTCACTTGATCAAGATATTCGGAATATTGTATACATATATTACGCTCAATCTGTGAAATTTCTCAATTCGTGAAATGGGCAAAATCTTGCCTATTCCGTGAAATCGGCACTGCATCTGCTGAATTCGCGTACCTAATAGAAAAAAATCGAACATGGCTATTGCTCATTTAATAATAATAATAATAATCTTTATTTAGTTATAATCTATTTTAAGATTTACAATTCTTTACATATTTCCTTAACTAAAATTTGTCTATAATCGCTAATTTTTTTAAACTCATAAATACTTTTACTGAGTTCCTTTAACTTCAATTGGAAGGTTATTATAAATTTTGAAGCCCTTATAAAAGAAACAGTTTTGGGAACTGCTTTTTGTAAGATTACATAATCTAACATTCTGCCTATTTCTAGTACTATAATTACGAATATCACAACCATAAAATAAAGTTTATGTCATATATTCTGATAACAGTTTTTGGGTGCTTTAAAAACTAACAACAAAAAATTGAAATAAATACGTTACTTCATACTTACTCATTGTAAACAATCTAGCATCGCAGAAATTCTTGTATATTTCAAACAGCGTAATATAATACGCATTACTCTGTTTAATTCTGAGCCACCCTTCAAATTCATGAAACCAAGTTTAACGCTGTTTCGCATGAATGTTTAGTTCTAAATCCTAATTGGTTTTTACTTATAATGTCATGTTCATCTAAAAATATTTGGAGTTGGTCTTTCACAATAAGTTCGATAATTTACTCATATACCGGTAACGCATTTATTGGTCGAAAAATTTCGCACTTGTTAGTTAATTTAACTTTAGGTACTGGAACAACTCTAAACAGTTTCCATGATTCTGTAAAGCACCCTATTCCGAGGGACTGATTTATTAATTTAACAAATATCTCACCTACAACTGGTAAGGCATCTGTAACACACCTACCATAATATGATCGAAACAATCTTTTCGTTCAATTTTAGCTCTTGAATTTTTAATATCCTGTAATGTAATTATTTTAAATGTAAAAGTACTAATATTATCCGGAAACGTAGCTTCTTTAAAACTGTCGTTTATAATAATGGAATTGTTTAGCTCTAATATGATATGTACAAAGCACTGATTAAATCTATTAGCAATATCCTGGGAAGGGTTAATTTCTTCTCCGCCAAATAAAATGTTTGAAGAAGTCTTTATCCTTTCATTAAAGATTTGACAGTTTTCCACATCTTCAGATTTCCACGACAGTTTTCTATTCACTTTATAATATTGGTTTTTCCTGTCCTTGATTTTTTTTTGCTGTAAAAATTCCTAATATATTTATAGTTTTCCCAGTCCCGAGTGTTTTTAGTAAGTTTAGCTGTCCTTACTGAATTTAATTGCTTTCCGCTTGGATTTTGCGTAAGTCAGCGTTAAACCATGAAGTTTCCGTTTTGAGTGCAATTGTTTTGTTGTCAACCAGGTTTATGAAATTTTGTATTATGCTGACCATATGTGTGACAAGATTGTTTACATCTTTACTATCTAATAATCTGAACCAGATATATTTATTCAGTTTTTCAAGCAGCTTTTATGACGAGTAATTAGCGTACGTGGTAATATTAACTTTTTCGAAATTCCTGTTATTATTACGCGCATTTTTTCGTAACGTGACATCGATTGAATTATGTTCAGAAATTTGTGAAATTTGTACATTAAAAATTACATTTTCCTGATTTGTCAGAACGAGATCATTGGAATTTTTGGTTTAGCGCGTAAATTCGGTTAGCAGTTGATTTAAATCCAATGTATTTATTAATCGTAGGAGCTTGCCTGTGTAAAATGAATCGTTCGAGATATCTCAGTTGAAATCGCCTAGAATTAGATGCTTGGCGTGGTCTGGGATTGTATCGTCGTACCATTTTTCAAACTGTTCTAAGAATCTTTCAATACTGGTACATGGAAAAAGATAAACAGCAGTGTACAATCCGTTTTGAAATCCTTGCGTTATGTAAATGGATATCAGCCAGAATTCGTTGTTAAATAAAAAGTTTGACACTATTTTGAATTTAATATTATTACGCACAATTGCCACTCCTCCAGTGTGTCGATTTTCGGAATTACAACTAATGGTGATATAACTCCGAAAACTTATTTCACAGTCCTCCATATTCTATGAAATTTTGTTTCACTTAAAAATACGCTAGCTGGACGTCTGCCTTCAATTTCCTCCATATGTTTTAGCACACCTTATGCATTTGAATAAATAATTTCAGTATTTGGATCTGTTATTCTAAAAAATCTATCTTACTTCCTTCTTGTTCTAGTTTACGTTTGTAAACTGGACTGGAGGCAATAGTAGTGTTATTAGTTATTAGTATTATTTTTGATTCTGATTAGTTTTGTAACTTGATCTGTTGATTATTTCACGTAATAGGCAGATGCAGTGCCGATTTCACGAACTGGGCAATTTCACAGATTGAGCGCAACATATATAACTCTTCAACTGATATAGAAAAGCAATGGGTAACCATAATTCACTAATCTACTAACCGTCCGTTTTAGGCCACGTCCAGTTCCAGCATATTTGAAAGTTCTAATGAAGATGTGCTTCTTTTCACCTTTAAACGTCACACCAAGCAAAGCATTACCTTGCGTGTATATGAGTCAAATTGGTCAAACGACTTTGGGCTAGATTGTGCTGGAACTACTGGATTGGTGGTGTGTAAAGATCCAGAAAGAAAGAAAAGATACTCTTTCCTTCTATCTATCAGACTGTCTCAAATGTGTCCACAGTATACAAGAGTAGTAACGTTTTTGCCTAGTTTTGTAGTTGCAAACACCACTAAGAAGTGTCTACGGTAAGTCGTAACTATAATATCCTTCTGAAGTAAACCATATAATATTTCAAAGATTTATGGAACACAATGAAAAAACTGATTTATGGATTGATCTACCACCAAGCCAATACAGAATATTTTGGCCTGAAACGTCTTCCATGGAGATGTATGTTAAATACAGAGACAGCAAATTAACTTCCCAAGCATTTTATATCGCTGCTACACATCATACTGCTTTAAGAATGAATAAAGGGGTATGATTTTCTAAAAGGTATTCAGAGTAAGGTTTTAATCAATCTCTCCGTAGAGTGCAATTTGTGTAGATGTTAGTGGTGGAATATCAGAACCATTTCGCATAACATTCAGCGAATATGCGTCTGGCGATGCACCAGTTTTAATAAAAAATATGTGTGCAGATCTCTTTCTAAAAATACAACAGCAAGGTCAAAGCCAAGTGACATTGCTCAATCCATATAGCTCTTTACTCTATACTTGGGACGATCCAATACGTCCTCGACAACTGGTTTGGAATATTTACAATAACAAAGGATCAGGTTTTTTCATTGATATATTCAAGGATGGGTGTGTATACATTATGTAAAATTAGAAGTTCAAAAACTATCTTATCATCCGTTGCAGATTTGGAGAAGAGAGAATAAGTTTTCATAGCGTGCCACCAGGAAACCTAAATACGAACAAATCTAATGCAGAAAGTTCAAGCAGCGAAGACTCTGATACGGCAGATAGTGTAAAAACGACATTAAACAAAAAAGTTAGAAGAGATAAAATTGTTATATACTGGATTTGCTATAGTGAAGGTCTACAAAAAACATTGCTATTCACCCAAGAGCAAAGAATAATCAATCTCATTATGAAAGCTACATTCACCAAACTATGTGACTTTGAATGTTTGTTTTCAATGTCAGGAATTGGAGTTTCTCTTTTTACCCAACAATATTCAAAAAAAGAGCTGGCGTATATTTCTCTTTCTGACGCTCCAGCAATTTGGGAAGTTAATGTTGGCCACAAGTGGAAAACGCTGACATTAGAACTTGCGTCTTGGATAGAGGATAAATATAAACTTCATTACAAAAAATGCCAGCTAAAAGATTATATACATATAGACTTCGAAAAAATGTTTATGCTAAAACCGTTTTTTGCAGAACTACGTAGATCTTACAGTCCGGCAGTATATACATTGTACAGAAAGTCTAGAGACCATCAGTATTTCAGTTTTAGAATACAATCCTTACAGATTGACAACAAACAGTCTAGTTCTAATGATTCAGTTATTTTCCACCCCTTGCCATCTATTAACATCAAGGCTACTACACCATTCATCGAATTTGTGGCCTTCAAGAATAACCGTAAAAGCTGTAATGTATACAAGCACATTCATTTTAACATCGAAGAGTTTCATTTACACTTAGATTCAAATTTAATTATGCAATTAACAGGGCTTCTAACAGATTCCTTAAAACTTAGTGAAGACTTAATTTCACTTTATCGTTCTGAGATGGCCCTTATCCACACACCGCTGACAGTTGTTTCAAAAGTAAGTAGTCGATCTCATTTACTTTTGTTAAGTACCTACTTATAGGTGGATTTACGTATGTTATAGGAGAAGGATGCCTGCAATACCAAAATCGAAAACCTGCGCCTATCTCAAGTTGGTGTTCAACTTAACATCTCAAGCAAAAATCATACACAGTTTCGAGAAATTAAGCTATTCTTAAATAATTTACTGAATTATATGTTTCCTTTCAATGCTTCTCCGTATATGCCAGCTGAAGGAGTAAGACATCGGTAAGGGTTTTCTATGTCTTGTTATATTACATTTTTACAATTCATAAAACCAAAACCATACTGTAAACTCAATAATCCTGAATCGACTATTAACTCTATTTACGTTAAAGTATAGCGTGCAATGATCTTAGAACAAGAAAACATCATATGAAAGTTTCTCTAAACGCAAAGTTTAAGAGATAGGATACCAAAAAGGTCCTTGCACCACAAAGCTGAAACTTAAGGATGTGAAATACTTTATTGAATTAAATATTCTAAGCAAAACACTACAACGCCTTATGATTATTTAATTCAATTTTTCTGAACAACTAAATATAAGGGTTCATTCCCTTTGCAAAGTTATATTAGAAGGTGATCGATTACCAGGTGTTTAAAGTCTTTCCGATATCTCTAGTGTTTTACACAAGCAATGTTAATCTAATTTGTCTGAATATCATCATATTAGATAGTGGTTTACTATGAGATGCTTGATCGTACTTTGTCCACTGTCTTTCTGATTTTACGCATAGCATTTCGATTATATAATCTTTGATGACGACAGTAAACCCAAAATTTCCGATATATCGTACGTAAAACATCAAACAGTAGAAAATTCTATTCAAACATCTCATAATAGTGTGCACCCCTAAACGAAAGGGCGCCACCGTCCTGGGTACCTTATACCCTGGCAGTAAATGGCATGGATAGGGACTAGGTGGTGGTTCTTGACTTTAAAAATATGCATACAATAATTTGAAACACAAACAGGCGTCAGCCGTTTACTATGACAAAACAACAGATCTAGCTAACAGTCGAAAATGCACCTATTTTTTGTGACTTCTCACTTAACAATCCTAAACTGAAAAAGGGAGAAACAGGTTCGTTGGGGGTGAATCAAACATAATATACCAGTAGTAGGAGTAACAAGAGGCTTTAATAATCATTAAAAATATATAACAAGGCGCTACTAATAATGTCAAACAAAATATGCCTTACATGCTAAATGCACAGGCGATACTAAGTCGTAGCTGACAACACCAAAGCAAATAATACAAAAGAGTCATATTGTGTCAACTCAAACAGATAGATATAACAAATGCAAGCGCACAGCAAGATGCATTAATCAAACAACCAAAAAAAAACTACATTGGATATTACCAGAATGCAAGCTAAGTTTGGAAATAATACACAAATAAATAACGGACTTTGTTATCAACTTGATCAATCCAGATGCACGAATTATCTGTTTGCAGATACTAACACACGTGGCAAGCTAATTATCAGCACAAACCTGTATTGAAGGCAGCTGTCACTGCTTAAAAAAGGCGAAACGTTTATCGTATACCCAGCACGATAAATCCCAAAAGCCTTTGTAACTAAACTTCGCATTATAACGCAGGCAAAATACGCCTAATATAAATATAAAAATTCCGTTGTGGTGTAAGCTAGAAGAAGGCATCCGCTTGTACGCACAGCTTATGTAATTAACTGGTCTAAATCCAGCTCAGCACGCTGTGTAAGTGGGATGTTCTTGGAGCCATCGCCGGTTGGTCTGTTGAATTGGAAATGCAGCAACTAACGGGAATGCAATCCGTCCAAGACCGAGCATTTTGGCTTACGTTCAGCGGAGAACATTTACCTTGCATCAGAGGGGACGGGCGACAAGGACGCCGAAGATGAAAAGGGAGTTTTGAGCGTTCGTAGCAATATGTGGACAGCGGGCCTAATTTAACAATTAATTAACACCAAAACCCTAAGCAAGAACATGTGCTCACCTCAAGTTAAATAACGGCCCAAAGAACACGCGCAGCTTAAATTTTATAGCTGGCACTATAGCCCCGAGGGCGTAGATAACGGCTCCATTGCTTTCAAACAGCTGGAGATGCTTCTAACCTGGATGTTCTTAGAATTAATGGTAAGCGTCAGATCCCAGAAAGCCACCAACAGAACTCAACACACATCGTGCCTCTAGGTGCCAAACGTGCCAAACTCAGCGTGAAGTTCTCCTCCCATCAAAATTATGTAGAGCTAATAAAATTAATCGAAGAAAGGGAGTAAGCTTATTTGCCTCTCAATGAGAAATTAGGCTTCTAACATCGAAATTAAAAAGATTCGTTACATTTGATCACCGTCTAATATGACAACAGTCACAGACCAGATGATCATCACCTCAGAATAGGAGTAGAATAAAGGCTCTTCAAAGATCACGTGTCAAAAACCAGAGATAATGGTTTATTAACTACTCCTGCCTACTTCATAATCTTTCTTAAATTTGTTCCTTATGTGCATTTTGTACCACTTTTAACCTACATTTTTTTTTAATTACTAAATGTATTAGTACTAGCAATCGCCAGTGTAACTCAGTGGTTAGAGCATTGGACTGCGGTGCGGAAGTCTGGAGTTCAAATCCCAGAATCGATACCTGGCGGGCGGCCTACCCAGTCACTTTAAATAATTGGGGACCTGCATTCGAAAGAGCAAGGGGTAATAATGAGGTTGTCGAATGCGTGATGCTCACCACATCACCACGTGTCATGAATTTGACACGCGATAGCCGGGTGTGAGAACGAGGATACGGAAGCTCTGACCTTCCACCTTGCAGGCCAAGCTCCATCATGGGGTTTTAGTGCCTCACCATTATTATTATATTAACAAGCCGCATTACAAGAGGTGTCTATTTGGCATTATACGAATCCATGTTGTTAATTGTTTGGAAGTAATTTTTAGCAGTGTAAGAGTATGAACTTTTCGATGATATAATAAACAAAATTATTTTTTCCCGACGACCACTACGAAAAATGGCATGGCTTGATGTTACTGAAAGTGACACATTGCACAGGTCACCTGTAAAGGTCACGTGAAGCGTGCGTTTTCCGTCTTGAAACACTAGTGCGACATGGTCTCCCGTAGCAACTAAAATGCGCGAGAACGTCAAGGCCAATTCGGCATAAAACAGCGCGCAAATCGCGAAACAAGCCGGTTCAAAAATCTAGTAAGCTAATGTCACAGAAATAGTATGACAATTTAAGTTGATGTTTAAACAATAATTGTTTCATTTTGCGGTTAAAAGTGGTAAATTTGGTTTATATTATAAAGAATCAATAGTATATTGATCGTCGGAAAAGTATAGTGTATAACACGTGCTGATTGACGTGACACGTCAAAATAGCCCCGTCAAAACAGCCCCGTCATAATAGCCCCGACAAAAAGGCTCACACATAAAATAGCCTAGTTCAAAATAGCTCCGACAAAATAGCCCTGCCAAAACATCCGTAGCAAAAATTACAATAATATTTGTAAACACAAGACATGACTAAAGTTACTTTATTTATATACACATTGTATATAATTAATAGCGGTTGGTGACTTGGGCGACGCAGGGTGAGAATTTCAATGATAAATTCTTATTGTTCAGTTAGTTGTTTCCATTATTATTTTAAAACGAAATAATAATTACGTTTTTTTAAATCAATACTGCATCTATAGATACTATTTTCCACTTTCCGGAACTGGAAAATGAAAGTAGATTTTCAGCTTTTACAAAAATTATAAAAATAGAAATAGGCACTATTTACTAATTTATTAAAATAATACATGTTGTTTACAAATGCAATCATATAAAACACCCATGTTATAGAAAACTAAATTTGGTTATGAAATAACAACATAAAAAGATCAGCATATTAAAAGTAATATTCCTACAAAAAAATGCATTTTTAATTTTACCATTACCATTAAATTTCTGAATTATATGAGACACTGCGGAGATAATCAATAACATTTAAATTATGACAATCTTGTGCTATCATTTATAATCTCCGATTAAGTTGCACAACACAAAGCTATTTTGGTACGAAGCTATTTCGTCATGGAGCTATTTTGTCCGAGCTATTCTAACGGGGCTGTTTTGACGGGGCTATTTTGGGTGGGGCTGTTTTGTCGGCGCACCGCTGATTGAATATTTCACACTTCTGCGAATGAGCCACTTGCCTTCGGCTCGTGGCTCAACTATCGCATTCGTGGGAAATATCCAACTTTCAGCACTTGTTAGACAATATACTATTAAAAATGCGTCACCCGTTATACAGTAACCTGAATGAAACCTAATTTGAATAAATATTATAATATTATTTACCAAACGCTTTATCACAGCAGATGAAATACAATTCCTTATTCCAAAAGCAGTTATAGTTTATGATTTATATACATTTTGGATATTTTGATGTACTTACACTTTAACCTTAATACAAGTTTAATTAAAATAATAATAATAATAAAACAACATTCTATATACAATATTCGAAAAAGAACAACCGTATTTTTTCAAACTGCCTGTTACCATCGCTTACTACAATATAAACTTGTGAATGTATGCAAAACATATTACACCAGTATAAGTCCATATTGTCGAGCAGTAAATTTGGAGATAAATAGTATTTTATTTGTTCCTCACTTGTAAACATCAATTTATCAAGTCACTGTATTCACCTTGAAAATGTTTCTTAACTGGCTAGCCAGTAAATTTTTTACTGGCTAGCCAATTATATTTTACAAGCGTGCTGATAGATAAATGATAGCGTGCAAAGCCAGAGTTGTCTTCCTTAGTATGTGTCATATTGAATAATTTAGTTGCTTGTCAGGTTGACATTTTGAATAAATGGTGAATTTCTAGTTATTTACAAGTGAGGAACAAATAAAATATTCAACAATACACGCCAGGTAACCATTTTTACTGGCTTAAGGATATGACAGGCTCGCCTAACGGCTCGCCAGTCATCCCAATCCTATCGCCAGTAAAACCTGTTTTACCTGGCTTGTAATATTAAATACTATAACATTACAAGCCAGGTAAAACAGGTTTTACTGGCGATAGGATTGGGATGACTGGCGAGCCGTTAGGCGAGCCTGTCATATCCTTGAGCCAGTAAAAATGGTTACCTGGCGTGTATTGTTGAATATTTTATTTGTTCCTCACTTGTAAATAACTAGAAATTTACCGTTTATTCAAAATGTCAAACTGACAAGCAACTAAATTCATCAATATGACACTTACTAAGGAAGACAACTCTGGCTTTGCACGCTATCATTTATCTATGAGCACGCTTGTAAAATATAACTGGCTAGCCAGTAAAAAATTTACTGGCTAGCCAGTTAAGAAACATTTTCAAGGTGAATACAGTGCCTTTAGTAGGGAGGCCAAGTGAATTAATAATTATTTTCGTGAGACTGAGTAGGTTTATACCGACAAGTGATACCATTGTAATCAGCGGTGTTTCCTTAGTAGAAAAACTCCTGTTGTCGCTTTCTCAGCCTGTGGAGTGAGGAGCTATGACGTCACAAAGATGGCAATTCTTGGTATCAGGTTTTAATACAGTAAGACTAGGTTTAACCCAAACATTCAAAAAAGAAAATTCTACCCAGTGGCAAACTGTTTAGTACCCTCCTCTTAGTAAGTGGAAAAAAGTTGCATGACCTTGCGTGTCGGATTTAGGCGGGAGGGGGTTGAAAAGGTGGTAAAATGGTAGGTTTCAACAGTTTTACAGTTTTTCGCAAATATCTCGTTAACTGCAAGGTTTAGCGCAAACTTGATCTTATACAAAATTAATGTATGTACATTTAATTTACAATAAAAATGGTCGTATGAATTTTTGCACTGCAGTAAAGGATTACGGAAATATGGAGGGGGTAAAAATGTAACTTTTTCTGTCTGTCAAAAAAAAGCAAAAATCACGCCTATAAACTCGTAATATTCGCTCCAAGTGTATTATATAAAGTGTTCAAAGAAGTGGGGAGGCCAGGTGTTTATGGTAAAGCACCCAGCATAAAAGACGAACAACATTTACGCAGATCATCCACTACTACACATGTTGAAGTGAAAGTGGAAGATGGAATTAATGTCACTCTAGGGCAAACAAAATTTCGAACTAGTATTAAGAACAAGATACAACTGATTACTCTCATCACTGTACACTTACAGCAAGCTGGCTGCAAAGTGATTCAGGCAGAATGTGATGCTGACACCAAGATCGTTTTTACTACAATTGACGAATCAAAGAAGGAAACAGAGGGTATCGTAATTGGCAATGACACCGATTTATTGGTCTTGTTGGTTGTTCATGCTCCAGCCATCAAACAGTTGAAGATGGTTGTACCGAATAAAGGTATAACCAACAAGAAAAAGTTTACTGCATTGGAGACATTCAGCGTGGTATCGGGAAAATGAAGGATGTTCTCTTGGCAGTTTACACTTTCGCCGGATGTGATACCGCCTCTTCAATTTATAGAAAGGGAAAAATAACGCCTTCTGAAAGCGTGCGACGTGACAAGGAATTTTACTTAAAGCAGTTGATTTTAACCACCCAAATGCAGACCCAGATGCAGTAACTGGCTGGAAACCATTTCTTCCTTTCGATATTTGCATCAACAAATGCAGATAATTTGGATAATCTGCGCCATCGATGTTATTTGTAGACCATCGCAAAGGAGCCTGTACACACAAATTTCAGGTTGCTGTACTTTTTCCTACTTCAGCAGCTGCACAACAACACTCTTATAGAGTTTACCATCAAGTGCAGCAATGGCTCAATCTCAATAAGATTCACTAAAATGGGGTTGGAAAAGGATTGGTGGTTATGTGCGTCCAGTTGCAACCACAAAAGCAGCTGATCCTGAAAAATTGCTCTCCCTCATTGTTTACACTTGTAATGCGGGGTGTGTCAGGAACTGTAAGCGTCGACAGAGTGGCTTGAAATGCTCAAACATGTGCAACAATTGCTCCGGATATAGGTGCACCAACACAGATGCACTAATTATTGACGACGGCATCGATGAAGATAATCTTCAAGATGAAAAAGAGCTTGAAGGTTTTTAGGTTACTGATTGCTGTTATTTATTATTATGTAATTACTTTGAACGTTGTACATACCACTTTTCATTGAAGAACATTGAATTTACTGAAAAGCATGTATTGTGAAAAAAACAATTTCCATTATTTTTTGTACTACAGCTTATTAGATAAGTTTGTAGTTAACCCTGTTTCAATGATATCCACATGATTTTATCTTTTTAGGATGATATGACAAAAGATAGAGGTAATTTAAGTAGGTGTAATTATAAGAACACAAATGGAACGAAAAAAACGATATGATGATTATTCAAAGAGAAAAATAGGCAAAATGAAGATAAAACGACAAAGGAGGGGAGCAATGTAGATATATTATCATATACATACATATAGCCGTATATACATACATCATCATCATCATCATTCGTTTTTGCTCCTGTAGAAGCATAGGGCGTCTTCGACGATTCTTCATCATTTGGTGTTTCCACCTATATGTAGCAGAGTTGCCAGCTCTGTACCAACATACATACATACACACATACAAATGTTCCTATCTTATTGATGCGTCGCTAAGTACTTTTTATAACTAAACATACTCTTTATAACGAAACACTCATTTTAAGTGAGTACGATGAATCCCAAGCTAACTGGAAAATAATGACATCATTACCCCTTCCATATCTCTGTAACCCTTGTCGGGAACTCAAAAATGCATAAGACCATTATTATTGTAAATTAAATATAGATTAATTTGTATAAGATAAAGTTTGCGCTAAACCTTGCAGTTAACGAGATATTTGCGAAAAACTATAAAACTGTTGAAACCTACCATTTTACCACATTTCCACCCCCCTCCCTCCTAAACCCGACGCGCAATGTTGTGCAACTTTTTACCACCTATTGAGAGGAGTGTACTAAACAGTTTCCTGCTGGGTAGAACTTTTTTTTTTGATGTTTGGGTTAAACCCTAGCTTTACTGTACTAAAACCTGGAACCAAGAATGGCCATATTTGTGAAGGCATAGCTCTTCTCTCCACAGGCTGAGAAAGCGACAACATGATTTTTCATACTCAGGAAACACCACCGAATAAGAAGGTACCACTTGTCGGTATAAAGCTACTCAGTCCTACGAAAATCGTTGTTTGACGAGATAATTTAGTTTGGCCTCTCTACTACTTGATAAATTGATGTTACAAGTGAGGAACAAATAATAGTTATTTACATGAGAGTCAGGAAAATGTTGCATTACTGTCGAGGAGCCATATTAAAATACGAAGCACTTTGTGCCGAGTATTTTTAAGGCTCCGAGGCAAGTGCGACATTTTACTGACGAGACTTGTTTTACATTTTTTCTGAAATCCCCAATTCTAATAAAAATTAATGTTTATTAATTTAATAAATTGAATGGGCAAGAATCTGAAGTTTCTGTTTGTTCAAATGTGATGGTAGTTCACAATGAAAGTAATGGTAGTATCCGAAATAAAAGTGCTTTGTTGTCCGGGATTAACATATCCAATGTACATAACTATAAATATTAATATTCAATAAAACTTTAGAAAATAATGTGTAAATGTTTTCGTGACTAGTCAGGGAAATGCAATTTTCGCGCCGCATTTCCGGAGCGAAAATAGTACTTTCGCTCCGATTTCATAAAAAATAATATATTGCAATGTTGGGCCGTTTGCGCAACTACAATTAGATTTAGAACTCATGATCAAAATCATACGAAAATATTATCATCATTTGTAATATATTTGTAATATAAACATTAAATTGACACTGATTGATCTTTAAACAACTTCACATCTACAAGAATTTAGAAATAAGAACCATAACGTCACCCTGCACTTTTTACATTTTACGTTAATTCATATTTTCTTTCTGTATAAGTACATATACTTTCATGTGAGTTATACCAAGAGATTTTTGCGTATTTTTCATTTTCATTTTCATTTTAAATAATCACAGATTATTTTTATACTGCCGTTTTATAAATTATTCATTGTCCGATGATTTCAAGTATATTTATTAATCCAATTTAAAAAAAAATCTGCTATTCCTAATTTTTGTTTGATTTTTAAATACTTTGTATATTAACATTCGACAATAAGACCCAAAGAATGCATTACCTTTGTTAACTGATTACTATGTTGTATGGATTACCCCACTCGAATTAGTCGATATGAAATCAAATTTAAGTGACGCCGTCTTCGATGTATGGCAGCACATTAAATCTCAATTTCTCCAACAATATTATTCGCAAGTACTAGGATTACAAGTATTAGTAAATACTTACTTCGTTCAAACTATTCCTAATAATGAGGTAATGATCATATCAAAAGTTACAATATTTCGAGAGTATAAACTACACTTTTTGTCGTAGAATATACCAAATGAATGTGAGAAAATGGCTAACACGTTATTGTGTGGATGTCGCTGTTTGCTAGGTCATTTGAATATGTCACCAGCAGCATTAGAACAATGTGTGGCCGATATCTTTGCAAATCAATCAATTGAAAATATTCAAAGAATCCGCAGACACAGCTCTTATCACAAAACCGGCGCTATTCCTAAAAGCATTACAATTTCAAGCAAAAACTTCAATACTGGAGTCACATTGGCTCTTAATCAACTTATTGCAAAAAATACACACAATGGTAAGTAGAAATTCCAAAACGTTAACAAAAAATATCGTTTTGTATATAAAGACGTGTTTTAAAATAATACTATATTGATTCCTAGTTAATCAATCTGCAGGTATGCACTATGATGGAGAGGTATTCTTTAGAGGTACTGGTAAAGCTTTATTTTCATTGGTAACAAGACATCCTGATGACAAATCAGATAGTGTTCAAATTGCAGTAGAGGCTCTGCGAAGAGCTTCAATTTTAGGAGAACCTGTCCGAATTCATCAACGTTTGACACGATACTATAATACTTACTTGGTAGTTAACCTTTCTCAAATATTACCTATCTCTGCTAAAGGATATTTATGTTATAGGGTCTTAGACCATTTTCTGTGTATGAATCAATGGGGAATCATCTGTTAGAAACTGTAGCTAATAGCAGATTTATTGACGATACGTACTGGCCCATGCAGCTATAGATAAAATTGGAAAATCCATAATAATTGTTAGTTTAGAGTAAGTTCTATACATACGCCACCAATGTTTTCAGACTTTTGAAAAACAATACAACATCTATATCTGTTGCAGACACATAGTCCGAGTAAATAAATGTCGCCTTTGGGGTCCATGGGAGCTAGAATGGTGCCTAGACTTGGATGACGTAGTGTCTGTGCCTCAAATTGTAACAGCAGAGCTGGTTCTCAATGTCCGTCAGGTAGTAAGTTTCATTACAAATTCTGTGAAAACCCTATACGACTACTCGTTTTACAGGAAGAAAATAAATTTGTTAATGCAGCTGGAAAATTATCAATTTCCGGAGAAAAAGAAATACTGACATGGTTAAAAGATAAAATTGAGCAAGCCATCGTTGTAAGCATGGAAGAGAAATCGTGGACAGTAAATGAGTAATAGTATTATATTTTGTGCAACTACCTAATGTAATAGTTTATTTGTTCAATATAATTATGAATACAAAATTTGCATGCAACCTTTACTTTCCCATACTATTAGTATACAATACTTATTGGTATCACATAATAATTCAAAATGGAAGGTTTTATAAAATACAAGTATTGCAACCTAAGGATTTCAAAAATATTGTTTAGAAAAACTGCCTGGCTGCATGAGTGGGTAGGTGGTTGAGTGTAAGCACTCGAGCTACAGCCTGAACAGCTTGACCAATTTTTCTCAAATTTTGTATTAGGAGGTTTAATGACTATTTCATCTGGAAATAGGTTTTCATTAGTTGCGAACGAGCAGTGAACCAGTGCAGACGTTTAATTCGCGTTGTCTCGACAGCACGTTACTGTGCGATTTCGAATTTAACTTAAAACATCTATTTCTTTGAGCATAAAATTAAATACAGCAATAGTGCAGGAGAGAAACCCTACACCATTGGTCGTCCGCCTGTGTCGGCAATAAGTACGTAATTATGAACAGCCAACAAAAACACAACCGCGATCAGCTGTTCCCGCCAATTAACAATGTTTAGAAGAGATGTCAATGGGAACCAGATAATATTGTAGTTAAAAATCCTTACTATGTACCTCCATATCTGAGCCATGCAAATCAACTAACAACTAGAAAACAAGTACGCCAGAAACCAATAAATCTGTAATAAAAATATCCTCACGTTTCTAATAAATTAAATAAAATTTCAAATAAAAAAAACGTTACCGGTGGTCGAATTCGAAGGGCAGGTGGGCGGCGTATGCAGTCCCAACGTTTTGTGGGATATTGCAAGAAAAACGTGCTATTTCTACCTGAGCTACGGAGCACCGACCCTTCGAATTCCTGCGTTGCAGCTGTATTAAGTAATGCACTAATTTGTCGCGCCTTTTTGTATCGTACAACGTTTATTCTGGATCTATTGAGGCCCATTTTTAGTAAAAATAAAGCCTGCGCTATGTACAAATTACTGCTTGTATTTACTGCTAAGTTAAATAAAAATAAACAACTTTTTTAAGGTTCTCACTCTATACCGGGTGGTTGGTCATACCTTTGAACATAGGCAATTTACATGGCTTATCACGGTTACGCATATTCCTGCTCACCATTTTTATGGAAAAAATGGTAGTGGTACTAAATTAAAGAGAATAATTTTCCGCGTCGTTTAGTATTAAAAACTTATTGGATAATGTTAATTGTGCATAAAAATATTAATTTCTAAATTTAAAGAGTCCGAAATATAAGTGAAAGAAATATCTAAACTTTAAAATTAATATTTTTATGCCCAATTAACATTATCCAATAAGTTTTTAATACTAAACGACGCGGAAAACTATTCTCTTTAATTTAGTACCACTACCATTTTTTTCATACAAGTAGTAAGCAGGAATATGTATAACCGTGATAAGTCATGTAAATTGCCTATGTTCAGAGGTATGACCAGCCACCCGGTATATATTTGTCTGAAATTTTCTTGGTTTCATGCCAGGTAGATATATAATGTGTATACAAAATATTGTCTTCCTCCGACAAATAGTTTTTGAGTTATACCGCCAACGGGCAGACAGACAGACAGACAGGCGGAATTGAGAAAACCTGTTTTTTGTCATCTAGAGACCCTGAAACGTGAAGATCTGGAGAAATCTCAAAACGTGATTTTTTGACGATTACAATACTTCCTTCGTCTTTTAGACCACAGGCTCCAGCAGTGTTTTATTCAAGACGGCTACCCGGCCACAGAAGATGAACAGGTATTAAATTTCTAAAAGACTGTAAAATTCATGGTGTTTTTCCAAATTTTATTAACATTAAAGTTAGTGCCAATTGTAGAAAGAGTAATTCAGTTATGACATTTGCTAAAAGAAAATTGTTGGACATGGAAATTAAGTATCTGTATAGCAAAAAAGCAGGCTTGAATTGGAGTTGTATAAATTGCATTTGGCCCTCACATGCAATTTATCTGAATACCAATTTCAAGAATGGAACAATTTTTAAAGACGTGTATTCGAAATTAATGATCATAAATGTCAAGAGAAGATTATTAATCACAAGAAAAACTTGTAAAGTTAGGCGTTGATTGGGATAAAAATGCCACATCTTTGAAAATTGCCCAAGTAGTTGATAAGGATTTAATTGTTAGTCTTCAGAATCCTTTAATAAGGACCAATTGGCTTTTTTAAAAAGGGGTTTAAAATTCAATTTAGGTCATACTAAACCACCTTTAGAAGATATCGTTGCCGGTATCGAAAGTTCAATTGCCACTTTAGACGAACAGTCTAAAGAATTCATTAGAAGAGCTTGCAAAATAAAAATTTCGGAAAACCTGAAAGATAGAAAAGGTGAAGCCACTGAATCGATTAAAAATAACCATGAACTTATTAAGGGATTGTGCAACAAGGGATGTTTTTATCTAAAGGCTGACAAAAATAATAAGATTGTTATTTTAGATAAACAGAACTATTTTGATAGAGTAGGCACATTGCTTAACAATAGACCCTACAAAGCATTAAAAAATACTCCCCTAAGGAGCATGATTATTAAAACACAGGATGTGATGAAGTCCTGTCCCACACTTATTACTCCAGCCCTTAGATATAAGCTGACTCCTTCTAATCCAGAAATGCCAAAAATGTATTGTTTACCTAAGATACATAAGCCAGCCAAAACGGTGAGACCTATTGTTTCTGGTACTAACTCCCCGACTTACCTCCTATCTAAATGGTTAACAAATGATATTAGAAACTTGCCAAAACTTCAAAATAATTTTTCAGTCGAAAACTCGTTGGAGTTTATAAACAAAATTAAAGATTTGGAACTTGGTGATAGCGAGATTCTATTTTCATTTGACGTGTGTCCTTTGTTTCCAAGCGTACCAGTCCCACAAATTATGACATATCTGCGGAAATTACTTACGGATAATAATTTGGATTCAAACAAAATTGACGAGTTAGTTTACAGATTGCATGTCCCAGAATTGCTTTCAAATAGATGGAAAATTCTATGAACAGCACGAAGGAACAGCAATGGGAAACAGCCTTTCCCCTTTCGTTGACAACCTTTTTATGTCAAAATTCGAAACTGAATTTAAGAATAACACAGAGTAATTCCCAAGGATTTGGTTTAGGTATGTGGATGAAATTTTTGCTGTTTTTAATTTATCTAAATGTAGTATAGATAATTTTTTAATCAGTTAAATTCTAAATTTCCTAGCATAAAATTCACATATGAAATGGAAAACGAAGGACAACTGCCATTTCTAGATACCTTAGTAATAGGAAATAAAAATAAGTTGGAATTCAATGGGATTCAAATCATTGTTTTCAACACAAAATGGCTGCTCTAAATTTCTTAGTGCATAGACTGAACTTCGGACCATAATAAACGTCGCTGTGTACAATGGTTTCTCTTCTAAAATTATCGATACTTTGATTAGGAAACAAAAAACCAAATTGCACGTTCGAAATTCCAGAACTTTCGTCAGTCTTAGAAGTGAAGGACTCAAGTACATCAAAATTCCGTTTCACCCAGCTAAAAAGGGCCTAGCAAACATTTTTAAAGAATCGGGCCATAACGTTGTGTACCTATGGTTCAAACAACAATATTAGAAATTTGTTGGGAAATCAAAAAGACAAACTGAGGACTTTAGAGAGATCTGGAATTTACGAAATTAAGTGTTCCCATTGTGATTCTAAATATATTGGGCAAACACGTCGTAATTTTGGTACTAGGTTTAAAGAGCATTTAGCTCATTTTAGATCCAACAGATTCGAAAAATTGAGTATTGCCCAACATATTTACGAAACGGGTCATAGTATAAAAGAGGATGACCTAAAAATTGTAAAGGTGTTAACTTCAACAAAGCAACTAAATTCTTTTGAAAGCTTGGCCACTTTTAAGAACCGAGATAATAAACTTTGAACAAAGATGGTGGATCTATACCACCCTCCATCTTGTGTATGATTTATTAAAGTTATATTGACCGTCGGCCATGTTCATTGGCCCGCGGCCACGCCCTCCGGGTCAGACAGTATAAATAGATGTAAAATGCGCGGGCATCGCCCACTTCCATTTGTGATTTGGTCACGAGTATATCGTTACCTTTTTGCTGTAAATTTTTCGTAGCTACTGATGATGGCAGCTTGGCTGTCGAAATACGTATTTAGCAGTTGTTAAATATTTGTGTGGTGAGGGGTTTTAACGAATTTGTGAAACTCTTCCTGTTGTTATGGAAAACGTCCCTCCATCTTCCAAACAACAAAAGTCTGGGTCACGACCTGATCACCAACATTATCTTGAAACATACAACCAAGAAAACTCTGGCTTACTTAATAAGTTTGCTCAATGCATGCTTAAGAATAAAAAAAATATTCTTAACACTTGGGAGCACTCGCACATTCGAATGTTTCAAATGCTTGGTAAAAATAATAAATCAGTAACTGCGTTTCGACTCATTAACTTGCTCGAAACAATGTTCAAGCTCTTTGAGCAAATAGTTTGCCCGAAACTAATTGAAGAAAGTGATAACCTCAGTGTAATATCCACTTTCCAGTTAAAATTTAGGAAACACTATTCCACATATCACCAGCTCCAGCGCTTAGTAGAAGAAACAGAAGAAAGCTTCAAACAAAACAAAACTTCCTGTAGTACTGTTTTAGACCCTTTTTGGGGAAAGGAGGAGAAAATCTTCTAAAGACACCCGAATAATCCGTCTGGGCGTGTCGTATTCAACTGGGAAGGAGACCCAGCCGCCTGCCGACTAAAAACTCCCCCTTAATTTTGCGTAGCCAGCACCATTCCATTAATCCAATCCTTGCTGCCTCCTTTCTTCCGTCTCTTAATTGCGAATAGATTCTACCACCGCTGTCTCTATATTTCTCCACTTCTCCTGAGTTTCTAACATGTGCGGTATGATGTTCTCTAGCGTTAAATTTTAGCCAATGGCCTGTACTGCTCTTTTTCTTGCCTGGTTCCAGTTTCTACACCCTAATACGATGTGTTGTGCTGTATCCGTCTCCCCACAGTAAACGCATTTGTCGTTGTCAGACAGTCCCATTCTTAGTAAGTAGCTCTTAAAGCAGCCATGTCTGGTCAAGAATTAGGTGATGAAGTACCCTACCTCTCCGTGTTTATGTGACACCCAGGGAGTAACATTGGAGATTAATTATTTGGTCCATCTTGCCGTGTCGGTGTCCTGTACCATTCCTCTTCCCATTTTAACGTTTGGTCCCTCTTCTCCTTCTTTTGTGCCCGTCTGTTTTTGTCACTTAGATACGTGCATTCTTGTACCAGCAAATTAATTGGTATGACACCTGCTACCACTTGGATGGCTCGTGTTGACACCGTTCTGTAAGCACTCGCTATGCGAATAGCTGCTCTTCTCTGTGCCCGCTCTAGTCTCTTCCTATGTCTATCCCTCAGCATGTATTTGGACCATACTGGCGCACCGTAGAGGATAATGGAGTGTACTGCAGAGCACAGTACTCTCCTCTTTCCAGCTTTGGCTCCTCCTATATTCGGTAGTAGTCTGCTTAGGACGACTATCGCTTTATCTGCTTTTTTCGCCGTTTGTTCTATATGGGCTCCCATCTTCATGTTCCTGCCGAAAGTAATGCCCAGGTATTTAATGCTGTTCTCACTTCTTATGGTCTTGTCTTGAGTCCCAATCTCCACCGACGTTAGACTCCTCCTACCGAGTAGGATCATCATTTCAGTTTTATGTTTTGCAAGTTGTAGCATTTTACTTTCCATCCAGTTTTCAATTCTGGAGAGCGCCCATAGGATATTTTCCTCTATTCCTGTTTTGTCCCACTTCTCACTACTAACGCCAGATCGTCAGCATAGCCGATCATAGAGATCTCCTTTAGCAGGTCCAGGCTGAATACTTCGTCATAATATACGTTCCACAAAGTGGAGCCCAGAATGGACCCTGTGAAACGCCGCATGTCACTTCCACCTGCGAGTTATCACCTACCCTTATACTCCTGTCTTGCAAGTAGCTACGTATTAATCTTACAATATAAGGAGCAACGCGCCTCTTCCCCAGTGCTGCCATTATTCCCTTCCACAGGACAGAGTTAAACGCATTTCTCACATCTAGGGTGGCCAAGACTGCAAACTGGTTTGTACGGTCCTTTTCTGTTTCCTTTGCTAAACTAACAACTTTTTGTATGGGATCCACTGTTGACCTGCCTTGTTTGGACCCATATTGATTTTCCGCGAAACCCCCTTTGCTATTTATATCGCTCAATAGCCTTTGGTTTATTATATGCTCCAAAAGTGTCCCCATTGTATTTAATAGACAGAGGGGCCTGTAGGTTTTATCCTCACCCGGTTTTACTGGCTTTTCTATTAGGGTCAACCTGCCAGTTTTCCATATTCTAGGGAATCGTCCCTCCTTGATTACGGCGTTTATCAAGTTACGTCCCGCTTCTGTATTTCTTTCTGCTATTAATCTTGTCACCTCCAGCGGGACACCATCTGGGCCAGCGGCCTTTCTCCTCTTGATCCTCTTTCCAGCCTCGATCAATTCCTCGTTCGTGCACTCAGGTATATCTTCCTGCACTACGTGAATTGTTGGCCATTCCGGTGTTCTATGCCTTGGAAACAATTCTTGAGCAATTTTCATTTGAGCCCACTAGATGCAAAACTCTGCGTTTAGACTCACAAGAGTAAACACCTACTTCCGGTTATGCGATTTTCTTCAAAAGCTTGCTGTCTCATCTACATAGTACACAAAACTTATATATGAAGTTTCAACGCCATACCTCTTTTCGTTTTTGAGATATTCTGTTCACAGACAGACACACAGACAGACAGACAGACCAATAAAAAAAATATGTTTTTTGGGATCAGGGGACTCTAAAACGTGAAGATCCGTTGAAAACTCAATTTCGAATTTTTGGGTGAATCCAATACTTCCTTTATAGTAAAAGGAAGTATCGACCTAAAGATTGACACGTTACTTGAAGAGACTAATCTACTCGTAGCAATGCGTTTTGCCATAATCTTCTCGGAGCTGTAGCTTCCCAAATACGCATTTCCGGAGCTATGTTTGTAGGAACTTTTTTCTTATTTTGATATAAGCTATCCACTATTAAAATGTTCTTCACACTTTTGATGACACCCTGTATAGCATTAATCCGCCCATTTGTGTTGTATGCATGTGTAGTTTAAGGATGCGCATCATCAACAAAGTGCAAGTGCTGCAGAACAAGGTATTGCTGTAAACGCGTAGTGGTTTATCGGTAATAATCAATTACACCACAACCTGGAAATATTAACGATTTCGGAATACAGTCAGACCTCGCAGTTCGCGGGGGTTACGTTCCAGAAGAATGCCGAGAAGCGCAAAACCGCGATGCGCAAGTAAACACATACATGATAAAAACGAGGTTAGGTTCCATAATCTAAATTTATTTATACTATGCAACCTCAAAAAATTCAAAAAATTTCTGCGTTTTTTGTCTGGCAAATCTGAAGCAGAAACTTTACGCGTTGACGACATGGTTTTCCGTGTTTTAAAATTTAAACTCAATTGAATTTTCAGCAGAAACGCTCGAGAAGAGAGTAAAGCTTGAACTAAAATTCCATACGTCTGCCACTTGAATCTAGAGCTCGAATGCCCATTAGTTTATTCAAGTTATAATTTTACAATTTATTTCAGGTCCGATTTGGTAATAAGAGATTCAAAGAAATAGGCTCGATAAGTGTATTTACAAGTTCATGATAAATAATGTTATTTAAGTGTTCATGACATAAACCGCTTACATCTGCTTTATTTACTTACAGCCACTCTTTTATAAAGACCAATAATCTGAGGTTAACTTTAATTCGTTGCCTGCATTCAGTCACCGTTACGGGTTGCCGATGCAAATATAATATACTAAATGTCGACATAAGTCACGGAAATACCATTGTTACGATTTGCGTTCTTTAATGAAATGAACTATGTAGGAATATACTGTACTTTAGTTAGCTGTAAGCCATCTGTATAATATTTTAAGGTAAAATTCGTAGGAAAAATGTCATATTTAAATTACAACAAGCAGATGTTTAGAAACGTGCCTTTCGTTTGGGAAGCTGGAGATATTCCAATCTCACGAATAGATTAGAGTAAGTTTATGCAGGGTTTACTTCATAAACCGAAATATTGAGTGATGTATATGACCGGTACGTGATTAGAAGAAGCAGCGGTTGCAACTCGATCATAAAAATTATTTGCAGCTGGGACCAAATGCTTTTAGTAGAATTTTAATCCTTTATAGCGGTACTTTCCAAAGAGTCCGAGCAAACCACATTTCACCGTGGGAAAGCCTCAAACTTTTAAAATTCATAGAACTATTATGAACTATCACGTCCGTGTGTACGTGCCAAAATTCCAAAATTTAGACCAGCTCTGATAGGTTATTGGAAACTTTGTAAACGCCCACCGAGCTTTCTTGGTCAGAATGGACTTAGAATTAAGTTAGTTAATAAGAAGATGTAAATACGTAAAGTTAAGAAACAACGCTATTAAACTTAAGTGTTCTGTAAACGGCAGAAAAATAAATGCAAGTGTTTGTACTTAAGTGTTCTTATTAATCTCGCAACAGTAGCTTTGGTCTTCGTGTCCGAGTGTGTTTCAACTAAAAGGATTGCCAGTTGCCCCGACTTTAGGCGTAACGTAATAGTGGTGATCAAGCGGTGTGATTTATAACTTATTTAAATCGCACGACAAAAGATTTCTTTTGTTTCGAAGTCGGTCCAAGTGCAAGCGTTGAAATATACAAGGGGAAGCACGTGAACAGGACAGAAAAAGCATCTAATAAATTGAGGCGGTACAACGGAAGCGGGCATTCCGGGAAACGGCGTAGATAAAATCCAGAAGCGTCGAGGAGTGAATGCAGGAAATTCCGTGGTCCACCGGGAGCGGTCAATCCGGGAACGGCATAGAGGACTGGGGACGGCGTCACGTAAGAGTGGAAACGTTGGAAAACCAGCAAGCGTCGAGGAGGTGACGGCAAGGAATCCGTGGAGGTGGCCAGACAACAGGAGGGCAGTCATTCGAAGGGGCGGCGAGGCAGCATTCTGGGAACAACGTCAGTAAAACTGACAACGAAGAAAAAACCAGTGTAGTGCAGTAAAAGCCAGTAAATGTGTCGAAGTGAGTGACGGCGGAAACTCCAGGAAACAAGACAGGGAAGCGGCTTCAGGACAGGGAGGCGGCGTCCAGATCTGTGGGAATAAGACGACAGCACAGCGGGGAAAACAGAAAATTGCAGTTGTGCGTAAGTAATACTTGTTGTTTGGTTCGGAATTATATGGTCTTATTATGCGATTTAGTAAGGTTGTGTATATATTTTTTTGAAATAATAGGATCAGGTATTGCTCGTAGTTGTCAGTAATAGTAAATTTTCGACGGGTTGTGAACTAGGTAAGTTTTACAGCAGCGATAGGTAATTTACGGGTTACGCAAAATTCCTGGTTTACAGAATTTAAATTTTATCAAGTGTTTCATTTAAAAGAAACAATGGTTTCCGAATACAGTATTTTTTCGGTGAACGAATTAAAATACGTTGCTAATCTGTTGGAATTACCGGAGAAAAAGAAAAAGGCAGAGATCATAGAAGAATTGATTACGGCTCAACATTCGGTAGAGGACATTAAAGTAGAATTAGGTGCCTGGGAGGAAAACCCTCGGAAGGACAAGTGGGAAGAATTAGCTAGCAGGGAACGAGAATTAGCGGAAAGGGAACGAAAAGAAAAATTAGAATTAGCTGAAAGGGAACGAAGAGAAAGGTTAGAATTAGCTGAAAGGAGAGAAAGGTTAGAATTAGCTGAAAGGAGAGAAAGGTTAGAATTAGCTGAAAGGGAGCGAGAAGAAAGATTGGAGGTAGCTAGATTAGATGCTCAAGTGAAAATTGCTCAAGCCCAAGCTCAAACGGCAAATGGAAATAATGTACATGATGTCAATGCAATTAAGAATATGTTTACAGAATTTAAATTTTATCAAGTGTTTCATTTAAAAGAAACAATGGTTTCCGAATACAGTATTTTTTCGGTGAACGAATTAAAATACGTTGCTAATCTGTTGGAATTACCGGAGAAAAAGAAAAAGGCAGAGATCATAGAAGAATTGATTACGGCTCAACATTCGGTAGAGGACATTAAAGTAGAATTAGATGCCTGGGAGGAAAACCCTCGGAAGGACAAGTGGGAAGAATTAGCTAGCAGGGAACGAGAATTAGCGGAAAGGGAACGAAAAGAAAAATTAGAATTAGCTGAAAGGGAACGAAGAGAAAGGTTAGAATTAGCTGAAAGGAGAGAAAGGTTAGAATTAGCTGAAAGGAGAGAAAGGTTAGAATTAGCTGAAAGGGAGCGAGAAGAAAGATTGGAGGTAGCTAGATTAGATGCTCAAGTGAAAATTGCTCAAGCCCAAGCTCAAACGGCAAATGGAAATAATGTACATGATGTCAATGCAATTAAGAATATGTCCTTGAATATGACAAAACAATTGCAACCTTTCAAGGATGACGGTGACATGGGATTGTATTTAACGAATTTCGAGCGGGTTTGTGTGCAATTGAACTTCTCCAAGGAATCGTGGCCAATTCGATTGACGAGTGTGTTGTCACCAACAGCGAATGAGGTCGTGGCTCGATTAACAGAAGAGGACAGCAAAGATTACGACAAAGTCAGGGCTAGTCTGCTCAAGAAATATCAGCTAACAGCAGAAGTTTTTAGAACGAAATTTCGGTACGGGAAACGGAAAACTGACCAGAGTTATGCGAAATTTGCATACCAACTAAAAACCAATTTCCAGGAATGGATCAAGAGCGAAGAAGCGGAAGGAAACTTCGACAAGCTAACTCAACTGATGTGCTTGGAGAAATTTTATAGTTCGTTGCCAGGGGAGATGAAATTTTGGGTGGAGGACCGAAACAAGTCCAAGACGATGGAGGAAGCTGCAGAGCATGCAGACACATACGTCACCAAAAGAAGACCAGGTACGGAACGGCAATATAATGAAAACTTCAAGCCATCGAAAAATAAGTTCGAAACTAAGCCAACGACGCCGAACTTGAAAAATGACTTAGGGAAAAGTCAGGTGCAAACGGAAAGTGTTGTCAAGGAAAACTTGAACAAACGCAGTTTCGACAGACGAAGGCCGGGGAAGTGCTTTGGATGTGGTACAGTAGGTCACTATAAAGGTTCACCGGAATGTCCCAAAACACAAGTCGTTTTAGCAACGATAGGCCAGAGCAAGAACGAGGAAGGTCTGCTAGAACCTTATACCATAATAGTGAAAGTAAATGGAGTGGAAGCAAAATTACTACGAGATAGCGGAGCCAGCTATGATATCGTGCACACAAATTTAATCAAAGGAGCCGATTATACAGGGAAATATGTATATGTGCAAGGACTCCTGAATGAAGAATGTGTGGCGTTACCAGTTGCGAAGGTAAAATTAAATTTTCCAGAAATTCAGGTGGAAACTGAAGCAGCTGTAGCGAATCGTTTGCCTCGAGATTATACGTATCTGCTATCGAATAGAACGTGGGAGATGCTGCCGAAGGAAAAGGATGTGGTAATTCAACAAGTGCTCGCATTAACGAGAGCGCAGGCGAAGGCTATAATGGAAAAGGAAAAGGTTCACGATGAAAATAAAGAAACGAATGCCGAAGTAAAGAGTTCAGAAGACGGAAAAGATTCCAACGAACAGGGATAAGAAGCGGAAAAGGAGATTGGGTATAAATCACCGAACCTGGAAAAGGACGAACAATTTTCAATACCTAAATCGGATGTCGATTACTCGGACATAACACAACTTACACCGACAACCTTAAGAATGCTGCAATTAGAAGATCCAAAATTAAAGGAGTATTTTGAGATGGCAGAATCAAAGAAGGAAAACAATGGAGCAAAATTCTACATTGCTTATGGAATACTGCACAGGAGAATTACGGACAAATTGGGTCGGAGCTTTGAGCAAGTGATGGTGCCAGAAAAATTACAAAGCAAGTTGCTAGATATCGCACATGATAATATGTGGATGGGACACTTTGGTTGTAACAAAACCATTGACAGGATCAAGCAGAATTATTGGTGGAATCAGATGGGACGAGACGTGAAAAACAAGATCAAGTGCTGTGACGTTTGCATGCGCGTAGGGAAGCCCACTGATAGGAAAAAAGCTCCAATGTGTAGAGTGCCAGTAATCACCGAACCGTATAAGCGAGTAAATGTGGATATTGTAGGACCATTAGCGAAAACCGAGAAGGGAAACAGATATCTACTAACGCTAATTTGTAGTGCTACAAAATTTCCTGACGCGATCCCATTGAAAGTAGCAGATTCTGAATCGGTGGTAAAAGGGTTATTAAATATATTTTCACGAGTAGGATTTCCATCCGAAATCCAGATGGATTTAGGCACTGTATTTACCAGCAATCTAACGACCGAATTTCTTGACCGATGTGGTATAAAAATCATACACAGTTCAGCATATCATCCGCAATCAAACGCAGTAGAACGATTCCACGGGGTATACAAGCGAATCCTAAGAGCGTTGTGTTACGAAAACGGAAATGAGTGGGATGAATATATCGATCAAGCGTTTTTCGCTTTGAGATGTGCACCGCACGCGGCACACGGATTTAGTCCCGCAGAATTGGTTTATGGACGTCAGATTAGATCTCCATTAAACATGATCAAGGAGTTGTGGGTTGGAAAGGAAACCAACGAACCGGTAGTAGTGTACATATTAAAGTTACTCGATAGGCTAAGGCAAATGCAGGAAATCGCGAAAACGGCGACTTTGGAAGCACAAACCAAATGAAAAGGTTATTATGATCTGAAGGCGAAGGCTTCATATTACGAGGTTGGCGAGAAGGTTATGTTGTATCAGCAAGCCAGGACCAACAAATTGCAGATGCAATGGACTGGACCCAAAGAAATTGTGGAGAAAATTTCCGATACGAATTATATAATTAAAGAAATATCGGGAAAACGTAAACAAACTCTTGTCCACGTCAATTTGTTGAAACCTTATTTTGAAAAGGCTGAAGTTATTGCGATAGTAATCAAACAACCTGGGGAAGAAACAGCAGAACTCGATCTTCCAGAACTGGAAATAGAAGACACCGAAATCTTAAGTGCTTCGGAGGTGTTGAGAGCTCCAGATTATTCCCGCGAATTTATAGTACAAACCGATTGTTCGAAGCGAGGAATGGGGTGACTTTATCGCAACGAGATGCTAATCAAGAAGAGCATCCGGTGCTGTATCTAAGCAAAAAACTCACGGATAGGGAGCAAGCTTATAGCGCAAGTGAACTCGAATGTGCAGCTTTAGTCTGGGCAGTCGGAAAATTAAAGCCTTATTTGTTTCTGAGCCATTTTACCGTAGAAACGGATCACTGTCCTTTGACCTGGTTACGGCAGATGAGCAATAAGAATGGCAGATTACTGCGGTGGTCATTAATTTTACAAATGTTAAATTTCACTGTTCTCTATAAACCGGGAAAGAAATGCGGAAACGTGGATTCCTTATCTAGGTATTTTATTTAGTTAAGTCACCGAGAACCAAAGTAGTACTGACAATTACACCAGATAACTGATGTTAATTCACGTAGGTTAGTTAAATTAGGGTAAGCATAATGAGACCATATAGTTCTGAGATTTATGACTGGTATTGCTTAAGTGCGAAAGAAGAACGTCTTGTGGTGTAAAAATCGATTGATTTAAACCCCAAAGACTATCTTAATCCGGGGGCAACTGTTGCGATTTGCGTTCTTTAATTTAAAGAACTATGTAGGAATATACTGTACTTTAGTTAGCTGTAAGCCATCTGTATAATATTTTAAGGTAAAATTCGTAGGAAAATGTCATATTTAAATACAACAAGCGAATGTTTAGAAACGTGCCTTTCGCTTGGGAAGCTGGAGATATTCCAATCTCACGAATAAGATTTGAGTAAGTTTATGCAGCGTTTACTTCATAAACCGAATATTGAGTGATGTATATGACCGGTACGTGATTAGAAGAAGCAACGGTTGCAACTCGATCATAAAAACTATTTGCAGCTGGGACCAAATGCTTTAGTAGAATTTTAAAATCTTTATAGCGGTAATTTACTAAGGGTCCGAACAGGCCACATTTCCCCATGGGAAATCCTCAAGCTTGTAAAAATTCATAGAACTATTATGAACGGTCACGTCCGCGTAATGCCAAATGTCCAAAATTTAGACCAGCTCTGATAGGTTATTGGGAACTTTGTAAACGCCCACCGAGCTTCTTGGTCAGAATGGACTTAGAATTAAGTTAGTTAATAAGAAGATGTAAATACGTAAACTTAAGGTTCTGTAAACGGCAGAAAAATAAATGCAAGTATTTGTATCTACTTAAGTGTTCTTATTAATCTCAGTAGCTTTGGTCTTCGTGTCCGAGTGTGTTTCAATTAAAGGATTGCCAGTTACCCCGACTTTAGACGTCTCGCAATAATTGCTACTAGCTGGCCCGGCAAACGTGTTCTGCCCAAAATAATTTGTCTCTGAAACCCCGTTTCACCACTATAGTTTTAATTTTATGTCAGTCCATCGTCTTGGAGTAAATGCCATTTTCGCAATCAACGTCCCAAAAAACCTCAATAACGACACCCATATCGATTGTTTAGGCTTATTTACCCCATTTCACCCCCTAAGGGGTAGCGGACCGGACAGACGTTGTCCTGCCCGAACGTTGGTTTGCCTGGTATTAGCGGGTTCAGCAAACGTTTTTTCGATATTCGAATTTTCGATTTTCTTCATTTTAAAAAATATTGGAAGTGGTGGGGGGGGGGGTAAAATTTTGGGGTTATATGTTCTGATATGCGAGTAATTTTAAAAGAAATTTTAAAAAATCGTCAAAAAATAAAAAAGAAAGTCCTAGAACCCGATTGCAGCGCCACTACCGGGTTCAATGTGATATAAACCATCCAGGGGGCTCACTCAAACACACACAAAAATTCATCAAAATCGGTTCAGCTGTTTAGGAGTTCAGTCACATACACATGTACAGAAAAATTATATATATAAAGATTTTCATTTTAAAAAATATTGCGGGGCGGTGGGGGGGTGAAATTTTGGGGGACCCGACAGACGTTGTCCTGTCCGAACGTTGGTTTGCCTGCTATTAGCAGGTTCAGCAAAGGTTTTTTCGATTTTCGAATTTTTGATTTTTTTTATTTTAAAAATTATTGAGGGTTGGTGGGGGGTGAAATTTTAGGGTTATATGTTCTGATATGCGAGATATCTTTAAAAAAAATTAAAAAGAAATTTGTCAAAAAAAAATTCAAGAAATTCCTAGAACTAGAGTCCCTGTATATAGTAAGATAAGAGTTGGGACATGTGGAACCAATGTCAAATACCACTTGATTCCTCATCGAAGTTTTTTTCGCTTGTTAACCTTCAGTTTTGTTTGATTTGACAAATATCCCTTGCGTGACAATATGCATGTCAATAAATTCTTCGATTTGACATTGTCATTATTTTTAAACATTTACTATTTACTAATGAAAATATATTACGTATTAGGTATGAAGAAACTTTAATTGCTTCCAACGCTTGTAATTCCAGCTAACATAAACACTAAATCATGAGTAGCAATCACAGTATGATTCGGGAGAGTAATCCAACCAACAAATTTATCAGAAGCCACGCAGCATATCTATGTACTTTTTCTAATTCATTTTGTCCAGGGAAATTATAGGTATAGCCTATACTTTCTTAGTGATTCATATAATTTCAAAAATGTGAATACATCCTGTAAAATTCCACCTTCAAGTTTTAAACATTCCAGTTTTCTATTTAATGTTCAAACGGAAGGATATGGTAAATGCAGCTTTAATAAGCTAGTATAACCACTGGCTCCAAAGGTAAATTTAAGATGTAATGCGGCCCTGACAGTTTCATTGAACGATGGAATGAAGCAGTTGGTTTTGCGATGAGTAGCATTAATTTGAGCAGGGTTGAATATATTTCTAAATTTTCAATTTTGTGGTTTCTTCTCTTGTCAGTTCATTGCTCAAAATCTTCTTATTATGGTTTAAAATACTAATCGGCCAACATTTAGTATAGTTGAATCTTGGTTTTAATACGTTTCTATAATCTTTTGAAGCTCATAGATATTCTTGTCACTGACATTTTGTTAGCCATTGGTCTCCTGTGAAATGCTGCTTATACAAGCGAAATCCATCCATATTTAAGAATTTCTTATTCCACTACGTATTACTACAATTAAGTGCTGAGCAGCCTGTCATAGTGACAGCAAATAAACTTTGATATTTCGTTATTCAGTTTGAAAACGAGTTGTCAAATTGTGTAAAAACATATACTCCATGAGATTGGTTCCAACCAATAAAAAACGGGCATCGCACATGTCCCAACTCTTACCTTATTATATACAGGGACTCTACCTAGAACCCGATTGCAGCGCCACCTACCGGGTCCAATTGTGAATCTAAACCATTCAGGGACCCACTCAAATACACACAAAAAATTTCATCAAAATCGGTCCAGCCGTTTAGGAGGAGTTCAGTCACATACACACGTACAGAAGAATTATATATATAAAGATGTAGACCCTATTAAGGAAACTATGCCTTCAAAGTATATCTTTTATATTTCAATGATATTTACTATAATCAAGACCTCTTATCTCTTCGGGCTGGGTTCATCAAATCTAGTATGCTATTTACTGTAGCAATGAAACTTTATAACCTCAAATTCTTTGAACTAATTTAATGTTCAAATGTCAAAGTTTACTTTTCAAATTTTCTCCACCAAGGTATACTGACACTTGTGCTTTTACATTTGACGTTTACTATTTATTGACTCTACTATATAATTATTGCTTCAGTTTTTGTTATTTACTTTCAAATTGACAGTATTCAAAACTTCAATGTCAACTTAATCTAACAAACCTGTTTTCTATGGCTTATGTCCTTACCACGAACAACACTCACCACTAACGCCTTTCTTGAACAGATTACAACATCCAAAAACACCCAACAGCTATCCCTTCCTTGGTCCTGTCAACTGATGCTATCTCCAAACTCCTGCTTCTGCTAGTCTTAGACGTCACAACAAGCTCTTGCGTTTTGCCCTGCAATTTACTGAAAAAGAACACTTTTCCTAGCTGCTACTGCTCTTTCTGGTACAACCATCACAGCTATTGGCTCCTCTTGTATGTCTGCACCATCAAACCAATTCTTATGAATGTCCTACTTGCTCGTTCACGTCCAAACAATTTCTCTACTTCCAAAATCTCGTCCTGGTCACTGCTGCAGTCCACCGTCCTACTATCTGGTACTGGCAACCCTTATATCTGCTCTTCACACGAAATATTGTCCTGGTAAGTTACTCTCCTTGGCTCAAACTCGATGCACCAAGTATCTTTCCAATTCCTCACACAACCAATATGAAATTTCTTCTTATTATTTGTAGTTTAATACAATAAATCCATTTTCCATCGATAACTATTAATTCTTGTAAACCAATGTTACAATAACTGTATATCTTTGCTTCTTGATACTATTCACAATACCATATTGTATTAAAACAATTTATGCAGAAATTCAATTTAATTTCAATATTTAATTTTTCAGAAATTTTATTACATCTGCATTTATGAGTACTTATTTGGTAACTGTTTTATAAACAAACTTTTTTTATCTACTAGTAACGATTATTTATGCACACTATTTAATTAATTTAAATAATAATAACAATATATAATTTTCTTAACAAACGCAATTATTGTCGATGTAACCTTAGTTTGAATTTAATTTCCTTAATTATCAATTTCAATGCATTCAAATCAGTCTACCAGTATTTTATGAATCCCAATGAATAATGCAACCAGAGTTGATTTTCATCAATTAATGTTAAAATTTTATATCTATTAAGACTCAATTTCTGTAACTGTCCAAATTTATTCGTTCAATTTTCAACATTCCTTTTTTATGATCTCTGTCCATATCATGTATCATAACACAATATATGATTTTTTCTTCGAACGCATGTTCTATTGCGCGAAATTTCAAAAATTTGCTTTAGAAATCATGATAGTGACTCTAGATTTCTCTAGTGACATTTTGTCTAATTTCCAAATCAGCAAGACGTTATAAAGCTTTGGTGTGATATCCATGGTGACATAAACACAAATGCGGGAACAAAAAAATATTGGCTCCCGCCGGGAGTTAATAAAAATTGGCTCCCGCTGGTTGGAAATTGACAGTTTTGTTTCCTAAAACTAGGGCGCAAAAGCCGACCTTTCTATACAGCGAGTAGAAAGACATATTTTAATTTTGATCTTTAACTTGTATAATATTGTATACATTTATTTGAATACTAGAACGCGTTGGCCAGCCTACGTCTGGCCCTGCCAGCGTAAAGAAACGGTTAACAATAACAATGCTTGCTTAAGCTGGTAGCCAGCCTACGTCCGGCCCTGCCAGCGTTAACAATACAAATGCTTGCTGTTGACGGTCTCGCCACTTGTGCTTACGATCGGCATGTGCGCGCGCCAGTGCTTACGGTCGATCGGCCGGCGGCCGGCGGCCGGCTGATTCAGCTCTTATAATATAAGATTCTTTATTGTTGTTGATTAAGAAAGAAAATGTCTAATTAAATTTTTTTCGATGCAATGTTCTGCTAGCTTTCAATTTATAATATAACAAAATCATGACAAAATAGAAATTATCGTAGAATAGGTAAAGGTAAAATGGAGTTTCGAGATTTATTGACAATTACTTTCTATTAAACGAAGATTCCATCGCTTTTACTCAAAGCCGAGTTAATTAGTAGTTTATTACGTAATTTAATATTAGAGTTTGACAAAAACTTTCAATTAGCTTTGAGTTAACCCTGCAGCTAAATCATTATTTATATATACCGTGTGTCCACAGGAGTACGCACCATAGATAAGATAATGCTAATAGAATATAAATATCAACCAGTGCTGTGTGCACCGTCCCTTTTCTTGTACCATTTATAACAATATCAAATCTCATTAAATCACACATATAAACTGTCACAAGTGACATTTGTTTCATACAGGGGTGAGTCAGAAGCCAGAAAACAACGTTTATTCGCAACCATATATGTAATGTTAACATTCCTGACCTCATTTGAGTGGGGGAAGTCGTACATTTCAGCCCTCTACTTCCCGCTCAAGTGCGGGAAGTGAGTGCGGGAAGTACATTCCCGACCGCTGAGTAGGTAGGGATACTGGGAATCTCGTTGATCCATTCATGCGCGTCACAACCTGTGGTATCATAATATAATAATTTTTTCAATTATTGTTTAGAATAAAGTGGTTGCGAATAAAATAGTTTTAGCTTGCCGGCGATCACAGCATTAGCCGATCTTTCTATTCTATTAGGTTATCCCTATGGTGCGTCTTCCTGTGGACACACGGTATATATTATTGCTAAGTATTTGCAAAACTTTCCGTTATCAATTTGCTTGTACACAGGGCTCTATCTATATCCCAACCCAATAATGTCTACGCTGAATTAAACATAGTCGAAAAGCTCTTATCAACAACAGTTATCGTGCTAGAGATTTACAGTCTGCCATCAATCGCCATCTTCATCCACGGCCACACAAATCTCTAATATCGATCCTCACCCCAGCAATAGTCTTGCTTCCCTATATCAACCAAGTCACCGATCGCGTAGGAAAGTCTCTTCGAAAACAAAATATTAAAACAGTAATTCAAACCCCCCAAGCAAAATTTTCAGGTTCTTCCTTCACCTAAAGATAAATTAAACACTGTGTCATCTAAGGTATGTATGCAGTTCCTTGCTCTTAAAATGCTGTAAAAACTCGCATCTCTGAGCACCAGCGCTGTCTCAAGTCGGATCTCGTTTCATATCAGCCATCGCCGAGCACCAACGCGATACCGGCCATAAGATCCTTTTTGATGGAACTTTCATTATCTGCAAATCCCCATTCTTCTTTAGTAGAAAGATTCTCGAAGCCATTGAGATTTACAAGCACGCTAATAATCTTCAATCGGGGCGAAGGCTTTCTCCTCCCTTTTATGTGGAAAGTGCTAATTTCTAAGCCCCGTCCACCATTACTGAACCGCGGACGGCACTTACCTATAAATTCTCCCCTTTCTCCTTTCGAACGTTAGAAGAGTTTCGCCTCTGGCGTGGTTTACACGTTGAGTTACCGTGATTTTTTGCTTTTCCTCCTGATGAAGCCCCTTACGAAAGTAGACAAAACGTTGAGTTCTTCGACCTCAATAATGATACGGTCCAATCCCGGAAGCCGTTTGTTACACTAGTTCAATAATAATGCTCTTTTATTTCTTGACGCACTACATTATTTTGATGACATATGCTCTCTCTCCAATCCGTTGACCCCCGCAGAGGGATTGTGATATTATGTTTCTATAGCTTCGATGTTACATCCTAGCTATTTCTATTCTGTACACTTGCACTGCTTCAAAAAGCTCATGGTCAATAGGTTTTTTCATTTGATCAGCCCGACGAATTGGGGATCGTTCTCGAGGTCTTTTTCAATCGACTTTACTTTGATTATAAGTTTTTCCATTCCATCACTTTTTCCATTATCTGCCCAGGTAAAATATCAAGGACTGATTAATACTATTTGATAATCTATTGCGAATATTTAATTGCTTTAGAATAGAGGCATTCGTTTAATGTTCTGTATAGGGTATTCCAGACCTGCTCCTGAATATTCACATTTCAAAAGCATTTCTGTTTCTCTGTTATCTGCTTTCAGGGCCGGACGTTTTTGCAGCGTATGTTACACTAAGAAAATAACAGTCCTTAGAAGTTTTAGCTTGGTATTTTCAGAAATTTCTGAGTCCATCATGAGCTTCTCGCAATTGCCCAACCTTCGTGTGATTTCATTGTTGCAGCCACCTCTATTAGAATCAAAAGTCCAAAATAATTAAATTCATTAACAACATAATAGAATATCATTACATGTTCATATCCATTTCAAAATAAATTAGCCATTATGCTATTGCGCCATATTTCAAGATCATTTGATTAGCTCGACAACTTTTAAGTTTTCCTCTGAAGTTATTATAAAGCTGAGACTTGTATTAGCCTGAATCGGGTAGTGTACTCTTGTGAACTCTAGTTCAAGCCCAGTTTTTAATGTGAAAAAATCCTATCAACATATATTTTTCTATTAGAAGACTATATAGGGATTTAACATTCTTTTGAATTTTTTATTAATTAACTAATTCATACATATATGAACGCACCCGAATAGGTAACTCTTGATCTATTTTTCAATGATAAGACTTCTTATGAGTTTTACGATAAATTAATGGAAGTCCGTTATAATACAGATTACAATAAATTGTTTGTGTATACTCTCTTCAGTAAAATAAAATATTTTTCATCTTTAGCTTAACAGCTTAGAATGTTGCTATAGTTAAAATGGGTTTCATCTCGACCAACTATAGGCTGAAAGAGAAGCTCAGTGAAGAAGACGGATTTGTTGTTCAACTCAAAAAGGGAGTCGGTTATGACGAAAAAAAGTGGCCGCCACTTACTTCTAGCGAAGCTTTTTGTCATCATAGGGGCAGTAAAGTTACGTAGTCCAGTCTCTATGTTTATGCTATCAATGGGTCTAGGACAACTCGGCGCCGCCATCTCGGCGCGGAGCCATCTCGGCGCCAGCCAACTCGGCGCGAGGCCATCTCGGCGCAGAATTTAAATTCGCAAACTACAGTGTGCACTACGTAAGAAATTATTATAAACAAATAATAAATAAAGTGATCGCCAAAAAGCTGGCATCAAATGAAAAAAAATATTTAGAATTGCTTGAAAATCAAACACTAACGACCAGAGGTAATTGCAAAGTGATTACAAATGGGCCAAACAAAAGTTGTCACATGACTCCGTTATCAGTAAAATTTTACATTTTTTTAAAATAATTACGAAACACGCATTGAAATTTATTATGAAATAAAAAACTTGGTTAATTTTATTTGTTTTTCCATAGCAGTTTTTGTTAAAAGTAAAGTTCTTTGATATGGGACCTAAACATAAAAGAAAATGTGAGAGATCCAAGTTGGCCAGAGAATTTGAATTTTGGTATAGGAGCCTAGATGTTGATTCTAAACAATTTTTCTAATAACTTTTTGTCGTATTTTCTACATAAAACGCACGCTACTCTACAGTAAAATAGGTTTCTTGGAAACTTCAAAGGCATACTTGATTTTTCAAAACTGAAATGCTGTTCGAAATTAGCTTTTAACCAAGCAGGGCTAAAACCACAAAAACGTTCCTTGACCCAAAATATTGTGATTTAACTCAACTTACCTATATACAAAGTTGCTTAGTCTTCAAAATGATTAGCTTTTTTAAATGTTTTCAAGTAAGTCGAAAATCTGATAGATTTTATAAATTTTTTGGCCATGCGTTTGTACCAATAACTACAGCTTTTTTGTGGAATAAACCTCAATTTCGAAAATTACAGGGTGTTTAAAAACGTTGTCATAATAAATTATCCATCCATATTTTTTATAATCCCCTGTATAATCACAACCAATGTTTTTTTTGTGAATAGCTACTTCAGTTTAGAAGCTATTTCCTCTCTTACAAAAATTTTAGTTCGGTAAACGGTTTAGCCACAAAAAATATTTTCTAAATTTCTACAAGCCTGAATCAGTAATTGTAACTTAACCACTAGGTTTGTACGCGATTTAGAAAATATTTTTTGTGGCTCAACCGTTCACCCAACTAAAATATTGTAAGAGAGGAAATAGCTTCTAAATTAAAGTAACTATTTAAAAAAAGTGTAGTGATTATACAGGAGGTTGAAACCATTTAAAACAGTTAATCATTTTTAAAGCCCTCTAGCGGCTCAACTAAGCAACTTTGTATATAGGTAAGTTGAGTTAAATGATCATATTTTGGGCAAAAGAAACTTGTGATGTTTCGTTGTACACGTATTTCCAGACACACTATATACAGGGTGATTTTTAAGTTGATTCTTTCCGTTTTCCAGGAAATAAAGCTAAAAAAATAAGATTTTTCTTTAATTTACCACTTTTCCGAAATATGAAAATTAACGAAGGTGTTAGAGTTTTAAATTAAAAACTAAACTTTGGCGCAAAGGCGGCTGGACAATTTAATTTTTGTTTATCTCTGTGTCAAGCAATGACCTATCACTAGTTTTCCATTGGAATTTTCTTAATGTTATTGATACAATATGGCTCATGTTTATGAAATAATGAATGAGTGAATATGCTTAATATTTATTAGGAGTGTCGTCAAAATGCGCTGCCACATCGCTCTGATACGCGGAACGTGTGTGTAGAAGCGAATGCTGATAATTTTGAACATATCATTTAAGTTAGATTAAGTTTAGTTTAATTTTCTTTAAGTAATTTTAGTTCTTAATTTGAACTTTAACACCTTGTTTGTACCTCCGTTAGTTTTGATATTTCGCAAAAGTGGTAAATGAAAAAAAGCTTACTTTTAAACTTTATATCCTGGTAAAAAACTTATCGTATTGACTAAAAAACAGTGGCGTACCAAATTTTTCTAAAATAAAGTAACTTAGGTGGCCCCGATGCACGCCCACTGGTGGAAATAAATTAAATTTATTTTGACGAAACAATGCCACTTTATGAAATACTATCATACACCAAGTTTCATTAGATACCTCTAGGCGTTGTCCAAATTTTGAAAAGAATAATTTTTTTTAAACTTCAACACCCTGTATCTTGTGAACGAAGCCGTTTTGGTTCCATGTTTGTATGAACTTTTTATCGTAGAATTGATCACGGAATCACCCCTTAAAGTTTGTCTACGTACTTAATTAACACCCTGTATATAGATTAGTTTTAGCTGACTGAACAATCTCAAGGCCAGAAAACTTTGTTTCGTAAAATGTGTCTCTATCTTAACTAGTAAATGCATGTTTCGTAATTATTTTTAAAAAAATGTAAAATTTTACTAATAACGGAAGTCACGTGACAACTTTTGTTGGCCCATTTGCAACCACCTCTGTCGTCAGTGTTTGATTTTCCAAGAAATTCTCAATAATTTTTTTTCATTTGATGACAGCTTTTTGGCGATCACTTTATTTATTATTTTTTTATAATAATTTTCTTACGTAGTGCACAATGTAGTTTGCAAATTTGAATTAGGCGCCGAGATGGCCTCGCGCCGAGTTGGCTGGCGCCGAGATGGCTCCGCGCCGAGTTGTCCCGGCGCCGAGCTGGCCCCGCGCCGAGCTGGCCCCGCGCCGAGATGGCGGCGCCGAAGTGGCGGCGCCGAGATGGCGGCGCCGAGTTGTCCGGCTCGGCTATCAATCATCATCATCATCACATAGCCTTCTGCGTCACTGCTGGAGATAGACCTCCCTTAGGTTTTACCATTGTCGACGATTTCAAGCGGTATTCACTCAGTTTGTCACTTTTCTCCTAATATCATTGGACCCTTACATTGTTAGATGGCCTCTGCTTCGGAATGCATCATGCCTGAGCCTCCATTCGAGAATACTTTTAACCCATCTGTTATCCGTTTTACAGCCACATGGCCTGCTCAGTTCATGTTATAAAAACCACTATTTGTGCAGCATCTTACACCCCAGCTGCCTTACCTCCCTAAAAGATACTTCTAGAATCGCTTTTTACATACTTCTCTGTACTACTCCAAATTTATTCACAGATTTGTCATGGTTAAAGTTCAGCAGTATACGTCAAAACAGGCAAAACGCATTGATCCTAGATTTATTTCTTCAGGCACGCCGGGATATCAGATTTGGGCCCATACCTTGCCGAAGACAGCCCGATATACACCAATTCTTGAATGTTTGGTTATCTGTTACCTCTACTAATGAGAAGAGATCAGTTGGGCGAAACTACATCGCGCTTTACAAAATAAAATTACACAGCAACTACGAGAACTCCATTAAGATAACTTTAATAAATAGAAACGTTCCAGTCTTGCTGCTGTAACATTGTAGTGAAACAACTCCTAAGAATTCTACCTGCTTTCCGTGACGTCACATCGTGCGTTAAGAAAAGCCTTCAAATATGTTGCTTCCAGAACAACTTCACAGAGGAAAACAGTAGTGATAACCTGGCGCAGAGAGCTGAGGGCGTTATTGCCTATTAGGGTATGCTCGAAAACCTTTTACAACTGCACTCTTGCTTATAAATGCATACAGAATTGGTGGCAATTTGTGCATGCAAACTTATCTTACTAGGTATGATATATTTAAAATTGACGGTAAATCACATATGCAATAGAACAGATTCAACTTATCTTCTGCAGTAACTCAATCGACGGCATAACGCAAAAGTCAAGGGGAGTCACAAACCCTGAGCGTTATAGTTCACCGACTCCAAAACTTCAGCGATGAAGGTTCGTAGTGCAAAAAAAAAATAAAAATTAGCAATCCCAAGTATGACGATGGGCGAAATTTGAGTAGTTCTACACGATATTTAACGAAAATCTTCTAGAACTGTGTCGGTGTACCGATAACGAATGGACAGCGGCAGCTCAAAAACTTTCTCTAGGGTTTCGTCGGGGATGAGTGTTGTTTGGTTGAGAAAGATAGCTATCGGGACGATGCAAGGGTTTCTTTAATTTTATCCGACCGAAACGGAACGAGATTCCGAGTTTTAGATTAGTAGCTTGGGCTTTGTGAAGCTGGGTGTAACCGACAATCGTCGTAAATTTGCCAATTCTACAGGGCAAGGAGCTTCAGAAAAAGGTATATTCACGGAATCGATAACACACCGCGCGCAACTTCTATGCTACTTCTATGCTACCCTCCTTTGTGAGGGCCAATGCAATGGTGGTGGCAATTTTCAAATGTGCTTAACAGTTTCTTAGGTAATTGAACACATGCCTACTGGAAACGTTCCATTAAAAAATGTATTCTAATAATAATAACAATAATAACTAATTGTATTGATATAATGTACATCCGGTGAAATAATTAGAAATATTGAAATTGCGTTATTTAAACTAAAATCTCTAACCATTTTATATAATAAACTAAGCATATGCCAGTTTTCACCACGGTTAGTTCATAAGCAATAGTTATAGTATAAGCCAACTTTGTACATTCATTTTAAATTCGCTGGAAGGCATTCAAAGCAGCTCTGTGACAATTGCTATTTACATGGCCTGGCATCACCAAACTCTTACTTTTCACAAGCGAAACAGCCCTTAGACGACCCTGTTCGACAGATACAAAAATTTGAGACAGGTTCTTGCTATTTGATGGCAAATATGTTTAACTTATTGTACTTATGCTCAGAAATAATTGACAAACAACCACTTAATTTACAATATCCCGTCAGTTATGTTCAGATTCTTTTTGAGAATATACATTTTAAAGGGAGCTATCGATCTTTGACATTTATATTTACACGTATATGTAAATAATTAATAATCTCATAAATATAAATTAATAATCTCATAAATATAAATCATTTGGACCACGAGGTATGCTGCATTTCCATGAAATCAATTAACAGCAAAGAATGACTAAATAATTAAATTCAATTGTAGTAGCCTGGCAACGGCCAATATTAGCCACATTAAACTATAACATTCTTGAATAAGCCATTGTTATTAGGGTCTTATTAATCGTCCCTGTCGTAACGTTCTCTTGGGTTAATTTCAAGCTCAGCTTCGCACTGCGGTCTCCATGTCGTAGATCCTACACCGCAAATTTAAACGGGGATGTTTAATAACACAACCACCGCTTGTGTCTTGTGTCGGTTCATTAATAGGTTGTTTCACTAAGCTGTGTTACATATTAATGCATTCTAGGAGAGGACATCTAACTATTCATACATAACCATATAGTTTCGACGTGGCCGTTCAGTAAATCAGTAACAGTAAACGTATAGTAGTAGCGAAACTCATTTGTTGTGTAATTATATACCTAGTGTGTTTAGTTTTAAATATAATGGTCGAAGAAAACAAGGTAAGTATTACATCCGACGATTATGCAGAATGGGCTATTTTTAATTGCGTACCATTAAGGGAGCAACGGTAAAAGATATATTCAGTCCGGTTCTAGAGGTTACCATTAATTTTTAATCGAGGTAGCCTTCTCCGAATTGTTTTTGAAATTTTTGTGGATTTAAGATTTTCTGCAGTTACTTAAAAGTAAGAACATGCCGGGTTTGCGACTCACTAAAAATCTAATATCTAAACATCCTACATAATTATTTATAGCATATGATCACCAAAGAAGTAATAGAGAATGCACGTAACAAGGTGCAGAGTGGGAATGCAACCGTTTCTTAGCCATAAAAAACGACTTTAGCGACATAAAACGACACAATCGGGAACTTAACCGGATACGTAACCCTAACCCCGTTACAATAGACGTGCAAAAAGTTGCTCCGGCATGGGAACGCTCAGCGAGAGAGCAGGTTCTATACGACCTTTGAATCAGGGCTACAATTACATTAAATGAGATAAAAGATGTTAAACATTGATGCGCCACCACATTCGGTTTAAATCGGGAAAAACAAAATCAGCAACACAGGTTAACGCACTCTGAATGTAGAAGCGAGTGATTCACCTTCCTACTTCTATCTTGGCACAGCTTGAGGAAGCGGCTGCAACAGCTGAATCAAACATGCCTTTAGCTGCACTTGCTTACATCATCTGGATTCTTATACATCAAAACAAAAAAGAAAAAGACATGCAAACACCTATGAAAAACGTAGATAATTATCAATCAACTCTATTAAAGTAATAAAGTAAGTGAATGACAATGAGCATGGAAATGTTTACTGCTTACAGTTAAAAATAATAGGTAAAAGAGGTTAGTTTGGTTAAATTGCGACGTTTAAACTAAACACAGCGGTACAATGACAATCAAACGACATAGCTACATTTCAAGCAGTAATAACGTTAAATTTTGTACAAAAGAACTACGTTCCATAAACGAAATTTAGCGACAATTACTTCAATAACGGGACAACGGTTACTTGAGCTTAAAAAGCAAAAAAACATGTAGACAGTAAAACTTGACGGTACTGTTCAACATCTTATAATTTAAATCAACCAATGGCAAAATTTTCCAAAATAACACTTTACTATAAATTTCTAGGCGTTACAAACACTATTAAATCGACAAATATATTGAGTTGAAGAAATTCACATTTTCTGATTACGTTGTTCTCATCAAGCTGCAAGTCGCTCCTCAGCGAATGCTACGAAAAGATCGTCACGAAAAGTGCAGAAGGGGGGGCATTCAAACAGGTGTGACGACATTAAGTCCCCGGGGCGGGAAGAGCTAAGCACCTTACATAGGTAGGTGACTTCACAACGGTGATGATTTGCCACATAAACGAGGTTTTTCACTTGATAATCCGCTATCAGCGTAATTGGAAGTACCCAGATCCACGATACAGAAGAAACCCATGGCTAAACATTTCACGGCACTGACACAGGTGCTTTCATTAATTTTCGACTTTCGACGAAGCCAAAGCCTCGCCGGAATCAACGACCCCTGAACGCTTCCAGGGCCGGACTCTGATTGATGCTTTTGCGGACGCGTAATGAGACCACCCAGGGGTGGCCTAACCCGTTCCTTCTTCCACTCAAGGGCCTCGCGGAAAATTCCAACAAGCTGATGCAACTTTTGACTGTACAATTTGCAATAAAATTCTGGGGAAGTTTTAAACTGACTGAACGACGAAATTCTGAGAATGCAATATGCGAGAACAGCTTACGTCACCCAAGCAGGAACAAAGCTCAATTCATATCACGTCGGAATAAACTTGAATTGATCCTAAAATAAACTGCAAAGCGTTAGTGTTTCGACGGGCGGAAGAAAGTATCGGCCAGAGTAAAGGGTTGATTACACCGCTAAACTACGAATTTGGCTTAAAGTATGCGGAAAACACAGAAACGTACTAGTTTAGAAGATTGTCCTTACACGTTCCACGTGGAAATGCTAAAGCTGCTACGGGACAAGAAACTCTCGCTGCTCTACCATATCTTTAACGAGCTGTACAAAAGCAAACACATACTATCTGACTAGATGAAATCAATCTTCAGAACCCTTTCGAAGAAACGGAATGCAAAGGATGTACAAACTATCGAACCACCAGTCTCATGTGTCACGCCTGAAGTTTCTATTCCGTATCATCCATGCTAGTGTGCATCTACGGGAAAATCGAAGAAGGTATCTCCAACTCATAAAATGGTCCACGCAATAGGCTTCTCACACAAAAAGCTAAGTACCCGGGTTTTGGTACAGTAATCATCAATGTCAATTTCAATGTCTTTCCTTCTTCTATAAATTTCAAGCAGGGATTTGACAAGCTCCGGAAATAGAAGATGTTCATGGATAAAAACGAGAAATATCATAGCCAATCTTCACTGGTAGCATACAGCCAACGCCAGGGTTTGAAGTCCCAGGACATAAGAGGTCGGGATACAAAGAGAAGTAATGCGAGGATGTGTATTATTTCCCTTAGTCTTTAACTGCTACTCCGGGCATATCTTAAGGGAAGCTCTCAATAGCACAGTAGATGACAGTATCATCAAGAAAGTGCTGGTTAATAACATCCTACATGCAGATGACATCGCGGGGGGGGGGGGGCTGCAAAGACTCCTAACTCCTAGATCGTGTCCTGGTCGCGTGTGAGATTCACTAGCTACAACTGAACGTCAAAAAGACCAAGGACCCAGTAGTAGATCGAGGCTTAAGGGTGGGTAACAGAACGTCTCCAGGGGGTCGTCAAGATGGCGTACTTCGGATCCAAAATTGAAAAGCACTAGAATCACTTGCTGAAAATTTGTCAGTTCTTGTGTACGCCGCGAAAACGTAGAGCCTTACGGAAGCTGCGCTGTAAAGAACTGAAGCGTTCGAGAATCAGATAAATGGGTAACGTACTTCAAAGATATAATGTCCCAGAGAAGTATGGCTTCCTTCACCTCATCATGCAAGGGAAGATTTGCCGCAGGCGTGTCCCGGACAGAAGAAGAGTTTTTTAGCTGAAAAGCTACGTCAGTGGTTCGATCTCTCATCCAGTGCAGTTGCTAATGTGATAGCCAACTTCCGCTAACAGATAAAGCAAAGGAAAAAAGAGACATAATATAACTCATTTTCAAGTCAATAATTCTTTTCTTCAAAGTTTTCACAAAGCTTTCAGCGGTAATGAAGCCCACTATGTAATATGCTACAACAAACGGATACTGTAAATTTATCTATGAGGCTGTAACCACTATACTCGTAGATCCTCGATTTACTGTATTAAGTGAAAAATTGTTATGGTGTTAATTTTATTCCTTTATGGTAACGGTTTTTTACACGGTGACTACTGTTCTGGCTGTACTGCTTTTCTCTGAATCGGCACAAAGATCGTTTAACAAACAGACTGTCATTTAATAATAATAATAATAATGGTGAGGCACTAACACCCCATGAAGGAGATTGGCCTGCAAGGCGGAAGGTCAGAGCTTCCGTATCCTCGCTCTCACACCCGGCTGTCGCGTGTCAAATTCATGACACGTGGTGATGTGGTGAGCATCACGCATTAGACTGCCGTTTAGAGTTTTAGAGTTTGTAAATTATGAATATTTTTCTTATAGTACAATTCTTGACATAGTCCAAACTTAGTAGTTTCTACATGCTCAAAGAACTTAAACAAACATCTTGATTATTCGATCGATGACTCTTTATCGAACAATTTTTTTCCAGCGGTATCTAGTGCTTACAACAACAAATTAGCAAACCACGGAAACAAGCTCATAGAGCAGCTCTTCCATCAACTAACTGTAGTCAAAAGGCTGAGGCGATAATGGCTATTGAGCCTAGCTGCACCCTAACTAGGAGTACAATAAAACTTCCCCGGGGCTCCTCCTCATAGCAGCTACAACTTTAAAATATTTTTGTTAAATCGTACGATAATATTAATATTATGGTAACCAAGACATCAACAAAAATCACGTTTTTACGGCACTTGTACACTGAAGTATTACTTTACCGAACAAGTAGGTAGCAATAACCAGATACTCAGAAGTATTCTAGTACATGTGACCAGCTATTAAAATTCCGAGAAATGTTAGAGTTATATTGTCAAAATTAGAAACCCCCTTGCTACGATACCGGGCCCCACTATACTTGAAGGTTAAATTGCCGAATTATTGTATCAGCTTGTAAACTCTTCTCACAATTTAACTAAAAATATTGCACGCAGCTCGTACTGAAAGTGTCTTTGTTGGAGTCGAAAGCTTCCAGGATTCGCTTACGGTATATCCTAGAAATTGCCTACTGGTCCTGTGAAGTCTCGCTTTCAGTACTTGTTACGTAAATAACTAACATGTATTACCCAAATGCTAGAGTAGATTATAAATATACACAAATAATTATGGTTAATTAATATGCTGATATGCATACTGTTAAATTATGTCGAACTATTAACTATTTGATTTCTATTTGATTTCTAACTGGAAATATTTTAAAGGGGATGATAATTTTTTGAATACCCCTTCGATTATAGTTTTTTTTCAAAAATAGACTTTTGAAATTTAGATAAGGAGGCATAGTTACAGTATGTTTTGTTTTACTAAATTAATATTACAGTGATTTATTTCTAGTGTGACATCTATTATAATGAAAAATTACCTCATTTTCTTATATTGCAGTACACCGAAGGATTTTCATAATTTAGCTCTTTGTAACAAATGGAACAGCTTTTAGAGCTGCTTGTACGTGTCTGGAAATTTTTCGATGCTGAAAATGTATTCCTCCGGATATCTTTGGGGCATACAAACGTGGGACTTTATTCGCACAGTCGTTACTCCCGTACTATAAATTGCCACTTTTTTCACCCTTGTGACATCGAAAGCAATAATTCGCAGTGGTAGGATGTAGAAAATAATGAATGAAAATATATTGTTCCTATAGTTTTTAAACTTGACGTTTGACACTCAATTAGCACTGGAAGGGAAGAATAACAATAATTATAACATTATTGGCGCTGATGTTGTTTGGGTGAACTTCAAAGTTTAGACGTAATTAGTTACAATATCTTGTGATTTACTATCTATATATTTATAGTTTTACCATTTTTCTGTTAATTTAAATTTTAGTTATATATTACTGTAATATTTTGGTGTATATGCTTTAATTGACAGCTGAACCGCGTGTAGCTTATGTATAACGGGTGTCCGCCGGCAAATTTCATTTTTAAACTTGAAATAAAATTTTTATTTCTTAAAATATGTTATTGAAAAAAAATACAAAATAAACCTTAATCTTTGGGAAATTATTTGTGAAACAGCACATCCGCCAAATGACGCCCGTCACGTCGTATCACTTCTTCCAAACGAACTTGAAAATTTTGCATCACACGCGTAAGCATAGCAGGTGTAATCGCACGAATTTCTCGGGTGATGTTCTGCTTTAACACATCCAAAGTGGGTGGTGCATTCTCGTAGGAAATTTGCCACTGGACACCCACTTTTTTTGTGGGGATATCTCAAATCAAAAGTCTACGAGAATGCACCACCACTTTGGATGTGTTAAAGCAGAACATCACCCAAGAAATTCGTGCGATTACACCTGCTATGCTTACGCGTGTGATGCAAAATTTTCAAGTTCGTTTGGAGGAAGAGATACGACGTGAGGGGCGTCATTTGACGGATGTGCTGTTTCACAAATAATTTTCCAAAGATTAAGGTTCATTTTGTATTTTTTTTCAATAACATATTTTAAGAAATAAAAATTTTATTTCAAGTTTAAAAATGAAATTTACCGGCGGACACCCGTTATAATGGGAATTCGAACAGGGATCTACAAATCGGTAACGTAAATCAATAAGTTACTAACATTGCAGAAGGTAATATGTATGTGCTATTTTTGTTTAACCTAAATATAAATTTATACTATTGAATGTACGTTTTTATTATCTGCATTTGTAGTAATATTGAATCAGCCTTATAAATTCGGTTATTTTAAGTAAAAAACAGATGTTCGCTTAAACTTGGCATTACCGGCTTTATACCATTATGTTGATTTTCAGTGACATAGTATCCACACAAACAATGTCTAAATGCAATCCCTCTAAACATGTCAAGTTACCAACCATCAACCGAGAGTTGATCTGAGGAATAACCATATCACGAATTATTTACTGACAGACAACCAAGGGTTAGTTATTTGTACAAATTCTTTATCAGTTCTTCGAGGTATTAAAAGTAAATTCACAAAAGATACTGCAATACAAAATATAAAAAAGCTATATAACTCGATCATGCGATCAGAAAAACTAATATAATTAGAATGGGTACCCAGTCATGTTGGGATTGAGGGTAACGTGAAGCAGACAGAGCAGGTGGTTTTGGCAATAATACGGACTGGCACACCTGCTCGACAAAACAATATCTATTGTGAGGTGCAAATAAGTAAACCATATTTTGAGACAATATGACAGAACTGGGCCCCCGTGAAAACTGGTCATCGAACATTTTGAACTCTCTTAAGCCGGTGTAATTTTAAGATTTAATATGGATGTCGCATAATATCCAAACCCAAACCAAAACCAAAAGGAATATCGAAAGTTATTACTAAAAGACATATGTGTAAAATTGCATATCTGACACACAACTGTCGCATTTAGGTTGGCATAACTTATGCAAGAGGGTAAGAGGGCAAACGTGGCCCAGGCGGTCGTAGGATTTCCTGACTCAAAAGCCTTGGCCAGTGGTTTGGGCAGAGGACAACATCGCTGCTTAGGAAAGCTGCCGACAAGGTTCAACTCATAATTTTGATGGCCAACGCCTTTGGAGGGCAGGAAACATGAAGCACAAGAAGAAGCAAATAACTTAAAAAACACAAATTACATAAGAGAGAATAAAATTACCACAGTTAAACTTTGATGAGGCTTGAGGAGCTAATCATCGGAGGCATAAGCACAACGCAGCACAACTAGAACAAAATCAAATTATCACACAATACGTAAAGGTAAAATTCGAAGAACCCTGAAGGGATTCAGTCAAAACCGCTGCTCTTCGACACAGCAATTATATTAATAAAATCAAGAACATAACTACGTGCAACATTGAACTCCCTGGATAGATTTCTACCTCCTTGCGACAGCAGCAGTGTCCTAGCTCCTAGTATTACTACCTCGTGGCACGCAACAAAGTCCACGCCCATGAATAGGAAAACAGACTAAAATGAACACGTGCAACCTTTAGCGGTCGAAATAAGGCATCTAAACATTGGCAGATATCAAGATCAAATGCCAGTACATCGCCAGTGACTCGCAAAGACAAAGAAGCGCGCTCGCTACATAAAGGCGGAAAAAATCAGAACGACGGCGCGGACCATTATAAAATTACGCCAAATGACTCTAGCGGAAAATACGTCGCTTTTCCCGTAACAAATGACTGATCGAATTCCGCTTATAAACCCTTAACAGATACACATGGAAACGAAATGGAACAATTTAAAGATGGCGGTATACAACAGCGCTAAGGAAGCTTTAGGGGAAAGAAATAAATGCAATGGAACAAAACGGTTAAGAATTTGGAACGAAGACATATCACAAAAAGACAAATAATACGCATACAACAGATATCTATACAAACACAAGTGTTGAATAGCGAAAAACGCACACAAATTTGAATAGCTATATAAATAACATCGAAGAAGATCTACATGGTCGCCAACAATACCCGTATAAAGTAATAAAATAACTAAACAGAGAAAAGGAAAGATAAAGCTGACTTAAATATCATAGGCACAAGTAAATGGAAAGAATATTATACAGATCTTTACTACGACCCGACAGACATAGAAACACGAGAATAAATAGTAATAGATAATAGTATAGATCACATAACTGTACAAGAACTAAATCAAGCTCTAAGAAAAACCAAAAATAGGGGGGCAGCAAGGACCGATTAAATCAATATGGAACTATTGAAACATGGTGGAATACTACTAAAACTAAAACTGCCACACCTAATTAACATGTGCTGAAACACACATCAAATACCGGAAGAATGGAAAGCTGGTAAGGCGATAATGATGACTATATTTAAAAAAAGAATGACTGAAGTGGCTGCTGACAGCAATAGATGTATCAGTTCAAGCATTTTAACAGTTCGAATACACCAATAGATGATATACTTACATTGAAATTAACAATTGAAAACAGAGAATTCAACCCTAAAACACATTTCCTATTCATAGATTTCGTAGAAGCTTCAAACTAAAAGTGTTACACGAAACAAACTGTGGAAAACATTAAGAAACAGAGGACTCCCATTACACTTAATCAACGCTGTTAAAAGTTTATATTGTGAGCCAGAAATGAAAATATGAATTGATGATAAAGTCAGTGACCAATACATCCCAATTAATAAAGCCGTAAAACAAGGGTGCGGTTTATCACCCGTGCTATTTAACGTTTGCTTGGACGACATGATCAAAGAATGGAAAAAACAAGCACCAACAGGATTTCCCCTTACAAGGAATACCTCTATTAGCACAATAAATTATTTTTGCCGACGATCAAGCATCATAACAATGTCAAAAAATTACTAAGAAAAAGCAGTCTCTAAACAACATATAATCTCTCAAGAATACGACCTAACATCCGTAGACAAAACCAATGGTATTTAAGGAAAAGTCTCATGTAAGATCAATAATAATAATAATAATAATCATAATAAACGGAAACATTCTTGAACAAGTAAGTTATTTTAGATACTTGGGCTGTAAAATGTCTTATAATTACGATCGAGTGATGCAAAACATAAATAGATTCTAATCCATTTGCTCGACGTTAAATCGAACCATTCAAGGAAAGGACAGAAAAGAAACTCAACTAAAATTTTATAAAACTTTAGCTATACCCGCCCTTCTATATGGAAGTGAAACTTGGACTCTAACAACATAAGACCAAAGCAGCATATAATCAGCTGAAATGAAATTCCTAAGAAGCGTAAAAGGATGTACTAGAATCAAACGACTGATTGAGATTGCAGCTATCTATGTTCCCAAATTAAATTCTGTTGTAATAGAAATATATCGCATTCCAACAAGGTTAATTGAGAAGACAAATACATTTTTCGATAAAATGCAAGACGTTCTTGAAATAACTTTATCGACTTATCCATATGCAAACATTATTGTTGCCCGAGATTTTAATTTTAATTTTTTGGAGGACCTGAGTTTTACGGATAAACTTAAAAGTCTTTTTGCGTCCTACGGTCTTCGACCTACTATCAACGAAGCAACTAGGAAATCTGCATGTTTGGATAATATCTTTATAAATAAACACAGTTATTATGAAGCCAAAGTTCTTAAATCAGAAATATCGGACCTTGACGTAGAATTTTTACAGTACGATGTGAAAAATTGTAAATCGGCATTAGAGAACAGCAGTAAACAGTATCGAAAATTTTCAGAAGAGAATCTAAACTACTTTAAATATTTACTACATAAGGAAGACTGGAATGATGCCTTAAATAAAAAATCCAGTCGAAACATGTTTACTATATTTTACGATATTTTTAGATATTATTTTGAACTCGCAACCTTGATCATGTGTCCGCTAGCGAAATGAACTATATTTTCATAAGAACTATAACAAATCTTCTAAATAATCTGCAACATTCTAATCTATCAGCAGAAAAAATGTTACACCAACATCGCAACAGTAATCCTAATAGCGTATTTCTTTATAGTACGGACGTAAACGAAATTACATCCATTATTAAGGAATTTAAAAATAAGCGAACTTGCGACTTATATAATGTGTCAGTACACATCCTGAAATCTGTGGCTTCTGAAATAGCTTATCCACTGGCCCAAATTATAAATTGATTTATAGAAGATGGGTATTTCCCAGAAGAACTTAAAAAAGTTAAAATCTTGCCTGTGTTTAAAAAAGGCGATAATACTGATCCTTCGAACTACCGTCCGATAGCAATCCTCCCGACTTTCTCCAAAGTGTTCGAAAAGATCCTCTTTAACAGATTAACTTCATTTATAGATAAGAACAGCATTATTTCAACCCAGCAATTTGGTTTCAGGAAAAACCGTTCTACGACAGATGCTATACTGTCACTCATAGAAAACGTAAACCACGCTTCTCAAAATAAAATCTGCATGAATAGCATCTTTCTTGATTTATCTCGTGCTTTCGACATGGTATGTCACGAAATACTAATTAACAAGTGCGAGTATTATGGCATTAGAGGTAAAGCTCTTACCGTATTGCGTTCCTCTCTAGAAAATCGAACGCAAGTAGTATGCCTTAACAATGAACTGAGCATGAAAACTACCGTTGCCCATGGAATACCCCAAGGTTCTATCCTTGGGCGACTCTTATTTTTGTTATACGTAAATGACTTGCCAGATGCCGCCGGTACTGCCTCCGTAATAATGTTTGCAGATGACACCACCCTCTCAGTCACTGGAAGTGATAGTAGTGAAGTGGTTCAATCTCAAGATGACTTTCAAATAGTATCTTTGCTATACGTAGAATTAACATTGTAGCATTTAAGGAAGTAGATGTACAAGTTTATTACGCTATGTTTTATTCGGCACTGTCGTATGGACTTCTTGCTTGGAGTACTTCGAGTATAACCTATCTAAATGAAATATTCGCGTTGCAAAAAATGGCTGTTCGCAGTATTATGGGTAAGAAAAGGACTGAACATGCTAAACCTCTATTTATTACGCTCGGTATTCTTTCTTTGTTTTCTTTAATTGCATTTCAAAACCTTTGGTATGTGAAGGAAAATTTTAAAAAATTCCGTACCCACACTGAAAATCATGATTACGGAACTAGATATAGATCTGACTTAATATTACCTCAACATAGATTAAAACAGTCGAGCAAAATGGTGGTAGGAATTCAAATGTATAATTATTTGCCTCATTCCGTGCGCATATTGAACATAGACCAGTGTAAAAAGCATATTAGAAATGTATTAAAGTGCAATAATTGTTTATATTCACTAGACGAATTTTTTACAATAAGTTGGCGTTAATAATTTTATTGTACAATTTAAATGTGTTGTTATTTATATTATTGTATTTGTATAACGATTCCACAAATTTATATATTTAATGGATAATAAATTACTATTATTATTATTATAAACGAAGATATTAGAAATGAACTAGAAATCTTTACTGCCTAAGAAAAAATATACATAGAAAAAGAAAGATGGCAATAATATTTATACAGAATGGAAGATAAAAGAGTATCAACATTGGCAAAGGTATATAAACCCCGAGGGAAACGAGATGTTGACAGGCCTCGCAAGAGTTGGAGTTGAACCAGAACAGGCCTTAAGACCCTAACCAAGAATTGCCTGTAGAAGTGCAAGATATGTTGCTAAGCACCTAAAACATTTAGAAAAATCTGATCGTAATGGTCACGCTGTGTGCTCAGGGAAACCTAAAAGATCAACGACCGCATGTACATCAATCATATGACGAATCCAAAACGGTAGAAGCGGAAAGACGAAAAATGAAAAAACTACCATAAAATAATCAGGCGGCTGCAGCGATCCAATAGTAAGAAGATTTCTCTTGTGACTAAGGTATCGTTGGGAAAAATTCGCATGGCATGACACTCAAAGAAAGTGTAGCTCCGGAAACAAAAACTACAATTTTCCGAAAATGGCGGTCGAAGAGATAACCTCCAAAACTCCAAACTGCGCACTCGGGATTTTAGAGACAAAAAAGCGTCGCTATTAAATCCAAAGGTTGCTAAACTATTGCGTGATCCCAAACAAATGGGCAAATCTGCGGAAAACTCGGGAAAAATTTAGTAAGCGGTGCTTTCGGATAGTAGAAGACGTCACAATGGAATATGCTTGAAGTAAGATTAAAATAGTACTGCGTTATTTTTTAACGTTTATGATACTTTATTTTCTGTCAAATCTTGTTTAAGCTTGTTATTGTCAAAAGACAAGTATACTAAGAAGTATTTTAACATGTACTATTTGATCTTAAAAGACAACCGCAATGTGCATTATATTCATGTTTCCTTCTACTAACAAGGAAATCAGATGTCAGGGGAACGATATCTGAGATAATATGAATGTAAAAATATCTAAGCAATTTAAAAAACATGTATAATTACAGATAATTTTAAGTTCGTTATTTAATGAACTACATTTTAATAGGGGTCTGATGTTATCGATGTAGGCTCATTTAACGTTAACTCTGATTATTGGTAGTTTCATAAATTCCTACGTCTTTTGTAAAGGTAACTGAACTGTATTCTAAATTTTTTATTTTTAACCTGTTTTAATACGTCTAGATAAAGCCAATTTAAGTTTTTTAAGGTTACGTAATTTTGCAATAATTATTCTATGTGGCCTCCATTCATTTGTAAGCATTGTTCGTCGTCGTCCTTGTCGGTCACTCGAAAATATAGCTACAGTTGTACATTTTAAAGAGGAAATACGGCGCGTTATTGATGAAATACAACCACATTTATGCGAAAACGTTATTCAAAATTTCAACAAAAGAATAACCCTGTGCCAGAGGTTTCGTGGTGGCCATTTGCCTGATGCTGTATTTCACGTTTAATTGGAACTATTTTCTTTATGTTGAAATAAAAAATGTTTGCTGAATTCAAAACATAAATGTGTTTTTCTTTAAAATTAAATCCGGCGCTCTTGTTGGGACAGCCGTTATTTTACAGCGCCACCTAATTCAGTTTTAATACTTAAAAATTTTAGTTCCAGGATGCTATGACACTTATAATTTATTTCCTTTCTTAAAATAAATCTTTTTTTTTTATTACGATAAACCAGTTCAGCATCAGATATGCTATTCATAGTTGTGATGACAGAATTAATATATACATAATATTAATACATAACTATAAAATCTGACAACTGTACAGTGCAAGAATATAATAAATTAAATTAATAAGTTAATAAACTAATAAACTAATAAATTAATAAATTAATAAATAAATTGTCAATGGCATGGTACATAAACAGTTACATTTATTAAATAACTAACATTCAGTAATGTCGGCTACATAGTCTTGAGGTAATCGACGTTTCAGTCTTTTATGTATATTTTTCTTGCCTAACTGGTGCACTTGCACACTCGAACAAGACTGTAAGTTTTTCTGATGAACTCATTGATCGTTTGCTGATTAAGTTCATAATGAATTTGAGTGTTTCTGACAAACCATTCAGCACTTATAATAATTCGCAGCACTTTGTTCTGAAACACTTGAAGTTTTCTTATTTGAGTTTGTGATGTATTACTCCATGTCGGGCACGCATAGGTAACTATGGGTCTCAAAATTGAGTTATACAATAGCAAACCGCACTCACTTTTTAATAAGCTTTTTCGATTTAAGATGGGATATAAGATAGCAAGTCGAACGTATGCTTCGTTCAACTTATGGTTGATGTGATAGCCCCAGGAAAGCCTTTGGTCCAGATACACACCCAGATATTTAACCGCACTGTCCGCACGATTCCATTCAATCTCTTTTTTATTAATTTTTATATGGGCTGGTGTAGTAAATCGCCGTAGGGTAAAAATTTTGGCTTCGGTTTTATTTGGGTTAATGGTAATACACCACCTGTCAAACCATTTTAATAACTGATTGGCGCCTTCTTGCAATTTAGCAACAGTAGCCTCCAAATTGTCACCTTGAGTGATCACCGCAGTATCATCCGCAAACATAGCAAGCTGGATGCCAGCGGGTTCTTCAATATCATGTGTGAAGATGTTGAATAGGGTGGGACCTAACACGGACCCTTGAGGTACTCCAGCTCTAATATATCGCCAGGATGAAAAAGTTGAGTTAATTCTAACTGCAAATTTTCTATCTATAAGAAATGATGCTATTATTTTAAGCAGGTAGATTGGTAGCTTAATTTGATGGAGTTTCAGTATGAGGCCATTTAACCACACCGTGTCGAAGGCCTTTGCTACATCCAAGAATAATATTAGTGTAAATTTTTTCTTTTCGAAGCCTTCTTCAATGATCTGCGTCATTCGTAATAGCTGGTGAGTTGTAGAATGTTGATCTCTAAAGCCATATTGGAATGCTGGCAATATTGAATTTGCAAATAAGAACTCTTTTAAGCGAAATTGTACCACTTTTTCTAATAATTTAGATAGAGTTGGCAGAAGACTAATTGGCCTATAACTATCCGTTTGTTGTGGGTTCTTTTTTGGTTTGTGAAACAAAAGTATATGGGCCATTTTCCATTGTAGAGGAAAATATCCTGTATGCATGCTCGCATTAAAGACTATCGTTAGGTATACGAGGCATTTCTTAGAAAGATTTTTTAATACGATGTTGGTGATTAAATCGTGCCCAGGAGCTTTCTTCACCGGTAATTTTCTTATATAAAGTTCCAGTTCTGAAGGCGCTACTGGATTTTCACAAACAGCTTGTTTTTTGTTGATATTACTGACGTGTTCATTGATTTTATTTACAAATTCTTTGTTTGAGTTGTTGATTTTGGTGTTAAAGGTACGTTCTAGGTTTTCCGCAAATATTTCACATTTTTGTTCGTCAGTTTCATATTTATCTCCATTCTCCACTATCACTGGTATTATTTGGGGTTTCTTTAAAATTCGTCTAGTTGCTTGCCACATTGTGCCATCTCTTGTTTGTAGTTCCTGAAGATATGTTTGATACCTGCTTATTCTGAAATTGTCCATTTCTCTTCGTAATTCGTGAGTTAGTCTGTTGAGACGCGTTTTAACCAGTGCGTTACGTGTTCTTTGCCATTCTCTTCGTAATTTGTTTTTTTTCTTTGATCTTGTTTAGCAAATAGGATGGCGTATATTCGATTGGTGCGTTCCGTTGTCTCGTAATGTGGGATGTTGATTTCTCTATTGAACTTTCAACTGCCTTAGTGAATACTTCAACAGACTTGTCTATACTGTTATTAGAAAGTAAATTAGTTGGGCATTTTATTTGTTCATCCATATTTGTACGAAAAAGTTCCCAATCAACCGGCCCCTTTATCAACTTGGGGATATTGTTTATGTCTTTTACGTTTTGATCAAAGGTGACAAGTACCGGCAGATGATCAGAATTAAGTTCAGTAACAACAGCCTGATTGATGGGTTTTGCAAAGTTTTTACAAAGAACAATGTCCAAAATATCCGGGCGATGATCAGTTCTAAAAGGTACGTAGGTTGGGTCTGATGGTGCTAATATAAGAACTGCATTTTCTGCTGCGTACTTTAATAGAGTTGACCCACTAGGATTATTTGTGCGACATCCCCATGCTGTATTTTTACTGTTGAAATCTCCAATTAGTAGTACTGCTTCATTTGTTGTAAATATTTCTCTCAGATCTTTTTGCTCGAGTTTTTTGTTCGGTTGTTTATAAGCACACAAGATATTTAGGTTGCTACCATCATCCAGTTTTACTTTGACACCTGTGACTTCCAAACTTGATAAGTTAGGTAGCAGCAATGCTCCTACATTTAAGTTCTTTCTGCTGATAATGGCCACACCGCCTGAAGCTTTGCTGGTTTCTCTATCATTGCGACAAACACTATATCCTGGTATGCTAAAGGGTGTATTTTTTATTAGGTGCGTTTCGCTTATGCAAGCGATATCGACTGAGTAACGCATCAGAAAATCTATGAGCATTGATCTTTGCTGTTTAATGCCATTTGCGTTGAAATTTGCAATTGTTAGATTAGAAAAGATTCGTGTTTTATTTAGTGACATCACGAATAAGACTAGGGAGTAATGACAGAAGGATTGTTTTGATGTATGGAGTGATAAAATTGATTAGTTCTAGGATTATTTTACTTAAAGGATTATTGCTGTCCTTATTGTGTGTTGCATTGTCAACATCGGGTATGGAATTATCAACAATCGTATTTTGAGTGATATTTGTTGGCATTTTTGGCCAAGCCTTTGCTGATTGCATATTTATAACGTTGGTTTTATCTTGACCATGAGGCCCATTCTTGATAGTAGGTAATCTGGCTTTCTGATTTTCAACAATCTTTGCTAAATAAGGACAGCCTCTATAATTAGCTGAATGATTGTTGCCACAATTCACACACTGTGGATCATCTTTTGGCGCTTTTGGACATTTACTAGTTAGATGATTGCCTATGCATTTGACACATCTTGGATCAAGCTTGCAATAGTTCTTCGTGTGTCCGAACCGCTGACAGCGATAACATTGTGGAATTGTTTTTGATTTATGTCTGGGTTCAATTTCGACGATGCAGTAACAGAGCTTTGTAATTTTAAAAATATCTAACGATTTATCTACTTTAGGTAGTTGTACTATAACAAGGGGCATCGGTTTCTTTTTGTTAAGCATACGGGTAACTTTTAATACTTGAATTTGCTTGTCACGTAGCTCTTTCTCGATATCTTCAACGCTTATCAACGGTGGCAAATTACGAATTATTATTTCAAGAGTGGCATTCTCTGGATCCTTGTATGTGTGGTATTTAACTTGATTATCCGTGTAAAATTTGGTTAATTGTCTATAGTCTTCGATGCTGGTAACGTTAACTTTTAGAAAAGCACCTTTATATGCGGTTGAGAAGTCATGATTTTTGGCGTTATCTTTGATTTCCTGTATAACTCTTTGAAAATTATTTGCGTTATGCAGGTAGATAGGTGGGATTTTTGTTTTTATGCGTGTAGTCTCAGCTGCCGTGCTTCTTTGTTCATTAGATGCCGTGATAGTTTCGTCTGGCATGTAATATCTGTTTTGTTTTAACAAGTTTGCATTGTCTAACAAGTATCTTTTATTATTACTATCTCCATCAGGTGAGTCTAAAGAACGTTTGTTTTTGTTTGCTTTTCTTGATTATTTTGGGAAAGTTCTCCATGGTTAATTACCGTTATAACTGGCTCAACATGTTCGCCTTTATCGCTAGTATCCATGTTTACGGTAGATGAATCACCTGACATTATTGTGTCATGATTTGTTGTTATTTTGATAGAAGGTTTATCCGCAGACACCTTCTTATCACATAGGTCCCTTGATAGCGCTCGAAAGTAAGAAATTTTGCTTACCCGCTTGAAAAACGGTTATCGCTGCGCGCAGGCCGCGCCGCGTGATAAACTACAATTGTCACTACTATGCACTTAGGTGTTTATTATCGACAAATAGAAAAGTTTAACTTAATATTAATAAATGCGGGGCATTAATTAATAAATAACTCTACAACGACGACAACCAACCTCACTCAGCCGCGTCTCAGAGTGAACTTAAAATAAATCTACATAATGCAACCTCTGTAATAATAATTATATAATTTTATCATTCTAAAAGAGAATATCATGCAATATACGTAAGAGTAGCGAAATGATTAATTCCAAGTTCAATGCGATCACTTGCAGTCGGACGATCACAAACTGTCACTAATCCGGTAATAAAATGTTGGCAAGATCCTCTCAAAGCTCCCATTTCATATGCGCAGCACGGGGATCCAGTTCGATATGTACTTTTACTAGGGCTGCGGCGTCAGTTTTTAGCATACTTTTAAATGATGAAAATTCCACGTACCTATGTGACGTGCGAATTGGTGGATATTTGCTCGGCAGATAACACCGGATGCATAAATTTTGTAGCTGACTCAAACAAGCACTACGAATGAAGGGCGTTTACTTTCCTTTTTTCTGGTTTTCCTTTTCTTTATTTTATTTTAGGTTTGATTGAATCAATTCCAACGATGTTGCTCTGAAAGTTGGGTGTAAATTGATGTGGCTCTAACAGTAATCACTATGTCTTAGTCGCACAACATGCTTGCCTACAAAGTATTATATTATACTATCGACTTATCCTACAGAAAATCGACATGGTGAAATTAATACGAACACTTTTATCGTATCCAATATGAATTGACAATAACAGAAAATCAGATTTTAATGCTTTACATCTACCAACATTTGATGGTGATATAATTTATAAGTATAAAGGGAAAACTACTTTTTCATGTTATAGTAATCAGCTACAGCTATTAGTGTCTGTCACGGAGTATGACTGATATGTTTACTCTTTTATTTATGCTGTATCTATTTTCAGTAGACGGCCTTTAAAAAAAGAAATTTCACCTAACATAAAGCTAATCTCGGTGAGTGATCATCCCACATGCGTTCTTGAGCCCTGCTGAAAATGAAGCTTGGTGGAAATTTGAAACTTGCTTTCTAGAATTCTGACGTAGATTGAAATATGACACATACAGAATAAGTTTTATTACATTATATATAAAGGGTCCAGCAACTGGTATGCCCTATTTTTAGTAGGCTGTTACGAAAACATTATTTTATTACTGGCATTTCTATTGTCAGATTTGTGTGCGTTAATTTATGTAGTTTAATAGATCATGGATAATTTTCCAATTAACCAACGCGTATACATGGTTAAAAGCTTTATACGAAGTCAATCAGTTGTGAACTCAGTGGATTTTGAGGTTTGGTAACATAACATGGCGGTCCAATTTCCCCCAGTTGACGGCTCCTGATTTCCTTTTGTGGGAATATCTGAAGCAAAAGGTCTACGAGAAGCGTCCTCAAACAATACAAGGCCTTAAAATGAGTATTTCAGAAGAAATAGAGAGTATTGGACCAGAATTGTTGAGAAGAGTGATGCAAAACGTTAGAGTGTTAGACAAAGATTGCAGTACTGCATCAAGGCTCAGGGAGGCTATTTAAATGAAGTAATTCTTAGGAACTATAATTGCACATAATAAAGTTGATATTCATCTCAAATTTGTTTCAATCCATTACTTTTTATCCTCAGGACAGGTCTTGGAAAATAGGTCATACCTTGCTGGACTCTGTATATAAAAAAAATGTTAGCATTAGTTTAAGTCGACTATTATTATGACAGCTTATGCTCTTACATATTCAAACGCACTCAATTCCGTTGGATTCTATTAAGTGAGTGCCTTGAAGAAGCACATAGTAGCTGCGGTGCCACTTTGTTTTCTTTGAAGTTCTCCTTAATATTGTTGTGGAGGTGTAGTTAAGGGCAACTTATATGATAAATATGAAAATGAATACAGTTGCTTGTATAATTGAGAATATTTCGACAACTTAAAACCAAAGTAACTGGTAGAATAAATGTCTATAACAATGGGATAGCCCTTCTGTTTAATGTTTAATCGTTGAGACTTTACGAGCCTGTCGAAAGAGAATAACAATTTAAAATACTCTTGGGTGTTTCCCCATATCAATCAATTTATCTTCAATTTTCTACCGAAGAAAACATTCAAGTGTTTCTTGTTATCTCAATAAATATCTTTGTTTTGTAACTACATATTTGTTTTTGAAAAGATGTCACCCATCTCTCTTTTATACACTCTGCGACTCAGACCTTAAGAAACCATGTATTAAATATAACGTTATAAAAATATAATTTCGACATTAAACACAAATTGCTACTTAGGAAAATATTCACTATAATAATTGAAGACCACCTATTACAGCAAGCTTACTTTAAATACCAGGGGTATGACAATTCGATAAATATGGTAGTGATGTTGAGTAGAAGTTTAATCACTTCCGTTTTATATCGTCGTCAGCCTATCGTAAATATGCCCGTTGCTGCAGCATTGGTATGCCCACTTAATAAACGTATTAGCATTGATTAAAGAAGTATAAAGATATGCAACACAACGTTAAAATCTGTACTGCATCTCCTTGCTACCCGCGGCCCCCCGCATCTAGCAACTGATTCACAATATCGTGGCGCCGCCGCCGTTTTAGCGCGAAATATCTCAACTTCCTTTCTTTGGCCACGGTGTGTTATCTTTTGTTTAGTTGCACTTTGTGTTATCAGTTAGGCAGTGAACATATATAAACCAATAACAAAGATTACGACGCTAAGCCATTTATAAATGTAACTTTCAATGCTTTGAACGTTCTTTAATAATACGGCACGCGTTGCCAACGATACATATGTTAATATCTATTTGTTTCGTAGGTATTTGTATTTTAACGGCGAAATATGGGAAAACTAGATTCACTATCAATTTCCAAAATATTTGGTTTCCCCTGTTCATTTACTTGAGTTCGTATTTTTATTGGAAAAACCCAGGTTAATCGTTCACAATACGAATATTTAGAAAGTAATTTCTCCAATAGTATAAAAACGTCAAAGTTTAAAAAAGAGACAAGTGTAAACAAATAGGAGAAAAACCCATAATATTTTTTTTTATTATTTCGGAAAAAGTTTATAGAAAAGTTCCCCATATGTGAGAAGGTGTGCTTTTTATTTTTTCAATTGTTATTAACAAATAAGTGTTTTTTAATATATTCTTAATTAAAAAAAATATAACTTCGTTATTTATTTAAACCATTGCCTGACATTTGATAACATAAGGTTTTGGGGTTCACAGATTACGAATCTGGCCTCAAAATTGGTCTAAAAACAAAAACGGCGTCTACAAAATGGCGTCAAGGGTCTAATTTTTTATTTTTTTTTTTTAATTTTTATTAGATGTGTAGGGGTTTTTGGGGTCGCTGATTACGAATTTGACATTAAAACTCAACTAAAACACAAAATGGCGGATCCAAGATGGCGAAAAAGCGTATTTTTTTTATTCGAACTTTATTTCTTATCTATATAGGGTTTTTTGGGTCGCTGATCTCAAATTGTATGTTAAAAATTATCAAAAATTAAAAATAGCGTCTTTAAAGCGGCAAAATAGCTTTATTTCTGAATTACTCAGTAATTATAAATATAGCATTAAAAGGTTAATTTTTATTCTGTACGATTATTATTATTATTATTTAATAAACATTATATACAAATAAAATTCTAAATTGTTAAATTAACTCAAATTTAAATAGATTAAATAGATTTAAATATAACATACGAATACATACGTTTAAATTCCAACGCCTAAAAATGTGTTTTCTACAACCTCTTTGTAGAATTTCCAAAAGATATTACTGAATTAATAGATTTTTCTGTTTGTGACGGACGGAGGAATGTTATTACATAAAAACAAATGGCAACTTGTTCAACAGTATGGTGCAATTTTAGATAAATTAATTTTATTGTACGTAATTATCGAAAAAGCAAGTGTTTTTGTCGATTATCAGAAACATAGAATAAAATGTGCTGAAAGAGACCGACGTCTAAAAACGAAAACTGCACCAGATATTCGATTTGAAAGGGACAGGTTTTTAAAGTTGTATCAAGAAAAACTTCTGGCAAATGTCTTTCATGTCGTTTTATTGATTTTTCAAAAGAAACTTTAGCTGCAAATAATATCCCTGCTCTCAAGCTGAAAGTGATGCTGATCGGTTAATAGTTACAACAACTCTCAATGCATCAAATAAAAACATAGTCGTAGTATCAGAGAATATAGACCTATTACTTTACTACAGCTTTAGTTTCTCCTGATAAAGATATATATATTTTAAACCTGCCAAAAATAAAAAACTATCTTCTTCTAAAAGCCTGCAATTTGCGTCATTTACCTTGTGTCATTTACCTTTAACGTAGATTTGCTTACCAAGCGGCTTGTCAAATTTAGGGGAGATAAATGATTGAAAAAATATGCGATTAAATGAAAAACGATAAATAGAAAAGTTGTTGAAATTGGTGAGCTCAATCATTGGTTAAAATATTTGCACTCATTTTCATAACACCCTGTATGTAGTACTTATATAAATAATATTTTGAAGCATAAAAACTTTAAGCTGTTACATATGTTTTTTAAATTTCCTGGTTTGCTGTAATATTCTTGTAGCTGTTTAAACATTTGAGCGAAATGCAAAATAGCTATTTTTGTATTAAGGGCGTGAAGGAGGCGATTTTGGCCCGCGGCGGAATTATAAGCCAGAGGCCCGAAGGGCCGAAGGATTATAAAACGCCAAAGGGCCAAAATCGCCGTTCACGCCCGAAATGCAAACAAGATTTTTTGTAAAATCCACCATAAAGCTTTGAAAAATAAATAGCACGATTCGTTCTCAAAAATCAAATTGTTGTTGGTTGCCAATGTGATGCTGGTTTTTTAGGCCTTAGGGCGCAAAAGGCATTATTTACGCCCGCAAATTATTTTTAGGCCTTAGGGCGCAAAAGGCACTATTTACGCCCGCAAATTAATGCATAAATGACCTTATTTTAATACGATTTTACAAAAACACATTTTATTTTAATTTTGTAATGAAACAACACAGATTTTAAAAACTAAAATTTTATTCTTCTTTAAATTTGTTACAAAGGAAAAAGCAAACCAAACAATAAACAAATAAAACATTCAATCATCCAAAAATTAAATAGTTTTTTTTCTGGAGTTGGCTGCTGCAAATTCTTTTATAATATTGCCAAAATGAATTTTATGGAGGATCTCTTGCTCTATAGCTAAGATTGCCAAACCAGATAATCTTTCTTGTAACATGGTAGACCGCAAATACTTTTTTTTATTACTTATTTTGAGAAGGATCTCTCACCAGAAGCTACAGACACAGGTAAAGTAAGCAATATTCTTAATGTAATGGTAATATTTGGCAGATATGAGGTTAGATTGTTTTCAAATATATATTGTAGAAGTCGAAAGGATTTGACGCTTCAGGTAATGGAAACAACCTTAGGGCTTTAATCTCGTTAAATAAATCATTTTCTTCTACTTCAGTCTCCTTCTTTTTCTGATTAGTTAGCTTTTGTTGTAGAGCACGACAGCTTTTTAAAAGATCCTCTTCATTTAATTTAAAAATATCACTAAAAAAACAAAAACGTTCTCATAATCAGATATAATTTCAAATCTACTATTTAAAGAACTTAGTGTTTGATCAATTATTTTTAAAAAATAAATTTATTTTAAGCGTGGTTTTTGGATCTTGAGGTGTCTCATACCTCTGTTCATAATCGAACAATTTTGATTTCGTCTAACAGTATTTAACGGAGGAAAACCTTGCTCTATGTCAAGAGCGGCTGCTAGTTTTCCAGCTTGAGCAAGTTATTCCTCGAAAAGATTATCATAATTTTTATTCAGGGTATTGCATATTGCGCACAGAATTAACTAACCAATCGATTTTATTATATTTAATAATTAAAGCTAAAGGAATAGCTATTAGATTACAAAAATATAATGTTTTCTGTCACAATAGGAATAGGTCATTATGTCAACGAACATTATATTATGAATTGAGATAAAAAAAAATAATTTCTTTAGTGCCTTAGTGCTTTGTTCATTGGAATCGTTTGAAATTGTTGAAAAATTAATAGCAGTTTATTTATCTAGAACGAAAAGTGGCATTTTAAAGACCAGAAAATTGGAATTACTTGCGAGGACCTTTAAAAACACTTCTCGTTCGTGGTGAATACAACGGTTTATTTCATACTGCAAGTTTAATGAATTTTAAATAAAAAGTTGTAAATCATTTCAAATTTCATGTCAACAACTGACGTATCATTTTAATAATACCTAATAATAATAATAATAATAATGTTTATTCAACGGATTATACCATTTACAATATTATACTAAAAAAACAGCCAAATACAACAAAAGTTAATATTTACCATATAAAGAAAATAAAATAACAGTAACGAAAAAAAAACATGCATGCAGGGTTGCTGGGTTACATATCAAATAAAGATTTTATATGCCTAATAAAAGTGTTAAATGGTATTCCAATAATATCAGCTTTATTTGTCTTATTAACAGTTCCTACAATTCGTTGCAGCGGACTATTATTACAATAATTGGTACGGCGATACTCTTGTAGCAGCATATGCTGTAACCTGACATTGAATGCAGGAACACGTACTTGAATTTTAAAATTTTACTTTAAAGTACTACGATTTTAATGTTCCATTTTTTGTACCATAAATAATCGGAAAAATGTCATTTTTGACATCAGTATGAAATAAAAATTCAAACTGTATACAAATCTCCGATTTGGCGCCCCTTTAGAGCGGCGCGGTGCACGCGTTGCAAACGCGGTTGCGGGGGCCCTGCAGAGCACGATCCAACCAAAGCTAGATGTTCGCACGACAGCTGTTGCCGGCAAACTGAAAAAGTTTCGGTAAAAACGGCGAGAGACGCGCCATCTGTAGGTCGCTACATTTCTACAGCACAATCAGCTCCGTAAAGCTGCGTATCTTCTTCTACTTAGTTAATCAATGATACTACTATATTCTGCTCGTAAAACTTTGTTAACGTTGCGAGATGCTCAACATCTCATATTTAGTATTTGAACATTATTTAGCTAGGATTTTGTAACTCTGTTATTGAAAATAAATGACTTACAATTATTTGACGTTAAACCCATGAAATTAAAATCTAGGCTACTGTGAGATTTGCCGATCGGGTGCCGAGCAGCAGCGCGACCCTAATTTTACTTACGCCGCACGGTCTGTAATTGTGGGCGAAGAAGCAGAAATAAAGAAAACATGCAGCACAGGAACATTGGAAAATAATTTCTTCAAAACAGGACACGGCTAAACTGCGATTATGGTCCTGGCAGCAATTATTGCACTAAGAGTGCACCAGTAGTGGTGGTCCCGCAGCACAGAAACGCTCCCTTACAGATTTACTGGGGTTGGAAGTTAACATAACAGTTTTTCCGCCAAAAAATCAATTTGAATATTTGTTCATTTTGGAAAATGAAAATTGTTGATTAATCAGATTTCAGCATCTTACAGATTAGATTTTGTTAGGTTAAGTTACATTAGGTTAGGTAGGGAAGGTAAGGTTAGGTTAGGTTATGTTATGTTATTACATTATGGTTATACTAGCAACCAGTGAGACAAATGTCTCATTTAAGAATACAAAAAAGACCGTTTTTCAAATAGAACGCGTCCCGGATGGACGGAAATCACGTGATTTCTCGAAAACCGGAAGTGTCACGTGACTGAAATTCGGTTCCTGACCTGACATGACCATTCCAAATATATAACTTTCATAACTTTTTTCTCTATCTCTTACGGTTTGGCTGCTGAAACAGCGTCCCGGACAGACAAAACAGCGTCTCGGACAGACAAGTCTATTAGATAAAGGATTAAAAAATCCTGTAATGCTTTAAGACCAGAGGAAACAGGGAGCACTGTCACGTAATTTTTGTTAGGTTTAGTTAAGTTAAGTTAGGTTAGATTATGCCAATAGAGTTAATGGTAGAGGAACGGGCATTAGTATACGATAGAGCACACAGGGACACTAAGGAAGAGATCAGAAACAATATGATAGAAATATGGCAATAAAGATTGGAAATGCAACAAGGCAAGGCTATGTGGACAAGGAGGCTCATTCCAGACATGAAGATCTGGATAAGGCGGAATCACAGAGAAATAGATTTACACGAGTCTTGTTAGGACACAAATGCTTTGCAGCTGTAGCGGGATAAAAGGATAACTACGTCAAACCAAACATGGTACCCCGATGACTGCCAGTAACAGGCTAAAATGATAATTACGACAACGCGCCAGTGTGTAACGGCACGACACGATATTTCTAATAAGTCAAACAATGCTAAACGACTCGCGCGTAAGCTGACTCACAAAATTGGGAATGGTCCCCCTAGCCCATTACAAAGAGTTGCCGACTAACTTCAGTGGAGCGAGGGGTGGTCCAACACGAGATCACACAGGGCAACGACCTAATAACCGAAAAGCAGATTTAAAATGATAAGGCGCCACCACAATTCCATACTAGGGAAAAATGCATAGGTGAACCCACTGAGGAAAAGTGGAAGCATAACGGATACCTTTTGAAGAACTCGCTTGAACAGCTGGCCAAGCTCCTTTTACAACTGTAAAATACACACAGATATCGCCTGCACTATATCAGAAGAAAACTACAGTTGAATAAACATGAAATGTATTAGCAAAAATATTTAAATCCATAAAAGCTATGTAAAAATGCAAAATGGGTTAGTATTGGTTAAATATATACGTTGCGTAATGTCTAAGCTAATAAAATATTTGGTGAACTTGACATCAAATACAGGAATGACTTGTAAACGGTATCAACATTAAGCTATCGAAATACTGAATCAATTAACAGCAACAAAAGGTGGTATTCAATTAAACAAGTTGCAATTACGACACATTTCAATCTGCCACTACGTAACGTTAAACAGGATCATAAAAGCTGATGGTAAATGAATTATAATGACAGGTAAAACAACTATAATGGCGCAACAATATGTAATGGTATCAACAACAAATGTTATAGTGATGGCAACGTCACACAAATTGTCTGACACTTCGGTACACTTGAATTTCGCACTCTAAAGCTACTACAATGTTTACAATACCTTTCAGAAGCTTGGCTGAGCTATACTTGATGTCTTATGCTGTTGCGTCAGTCGCTTGCCCAGACGCTGCAGAAGACACATAAGGGAGACTGCACCAACTCAACGTGAAGCTGCTGGCTAAGATGCTGCGGGACATTAGCAGAACGGTAAAGCGAAAGGTTTGCGAAACATGATAAACCGATACTGGGTTTTCACTGAGAGTCCGCCAAACGGCGTTTTAGGGGTTGCCGCCCCACGATACAAAAACCTCAAAGCTCACAATGGTAAACAACACGAAGGCCCAGTTCGCCTGGCGGTGAAAGCTACTACGTGCAGTTTAACATGTCCATAAAGGCGGAATACATAACTTGCGTCACAACGACAGGGGTTCGAATAACGAGATTAGAGCAACCGGAACACACTGTTGCTTCTTGCGATACTGGATCGATTGTGTCTGCAAAACCGCAAGAAGAAGACCGCATTGAAAAGTGGTGAGGTCCAAACCTCTTACGTGCTCTCTCAGACACATGGCATCTATCTTTTAAATTCTCGCTAAGAAACGTACAGGAATGCACCTCGCAGACGGGTCGATAAATCCACATACGCTCTTAGCCTGCCAATAGACTGAAACAGCGATACACAGAATGAGGGCGTTTAAAACCGTTGGCTGCAAGAGGACGACCCGAGACACCTAAATACATGCGGAATCATAATTCGGAACCGAGAAAATAGTGCTAAATAGCTGTACGTTCCTAACAATTAAAAATGTCCTTACACAACCTATCTGAAATGAATAGGGAGGATCGAGAGTGACGAGTGCTGGTACTGCCACTAGGGGGACACAGCGGAACACACCACGTTCCACTGTCAAAGGTGGGTGAACGTAAGGATCACGATAATATTTATTTATTTATTTATTTACGCAAATGCATTTTTATACAAAGTAAAGATACAGTAAGTAATACTTTTAATAATAAGTAATGATACTTTTAGTAATAAGTAATATGATGGAAAGCAAAGAGTATTGGGAGGTGGTAGTACTCGGCATAGACAAAATGACTGCCAAGGAACAAGACTAAAGCACACGGCAAGGTAAATAGGAAAAAGAACAAGTAAGGCATGTACGGAAAGTCAGTTATCATCACGAAGGAATGCTTAAGGCGGTACTATGATGTTCTCGCAACTAGAGAGGGGTCCCCTGTAAAATTGGGACGCTTTTGAAGATATCCCCTCCAATCGAAAAAAAAAAGTTCTGCTACCACTGGGGACCCCTTTGAGGGCCCTCTGTCTCTTAGTGCAACAGTTGTGTTAATGGACAGGACCACAACCGTAGATTTTCCCTGGACAGGATTAAAGCAGTTATTTCTAGAATGAAAAACATGATGCCGGAAGAGTTATCAAGCAGCATTACTACGTCGATATAAGTGAGATTGACTCACGTTTGAGGCATATGCCTTTAGCATGCAAAATTAAACTGTTCTAAATATTGGCTTCCCTAAGTATTTGAGAGCAAATTAGCGAATAGATAATTTATTCAGTTTTAAAAACTGCATTGAATGCATAATTTTACATTTTCAATATTACAAGCATTTTAAAATATTAAAAATTTAGTAATTTGTGAATAGAACATTTTACAAACGATATTATGTCGGAGTAAAACAACAAAATACATGAAGAGGGAGAACGATTAAGAATTATTAAAACTGTATTGTGAGCTTGGGGTTGGTAAATGTGATAAAACATAGTAGAATAATGTGTGTAAGTCATTCAATGAGCAAAAGGAGTTTATTTGAAAAACCAGAAGGCATGATCATAAAGGAACACTCAGAAATGCATGGTTTCAACGTGTAGAAGAGAAATTGAAAAGTTTAATATTAGAGACTGGAAGCACAAAGCACAATGAGATGGAAGGAAGTTTTAAGATAGGACGTCAATACTTCTTGCTTTTTTCTACGAGGTCAGCAATATTAGATCAATAGTTTTATCTTCAAATATGTTGCAAAGAAAACTTGTAGCTTACTTTATAATTTTAAATTTATAAATTACATATCTAGTAACCCATGATTACAATAAAAGTTGAACAACAGAACAGTTTGCTAAAGTTGTCAAATACTTTATTAAAAGCCGGTTTGAAGACTTAAAAAAAATATTTCAACTAACAAAAACGGAACGAATAGAAATTTTAATGATTGGGTTTGGTGTTTGTCAAAGTACTCCAGAAGTTTGTATGTTATTTAATAATCCACGCCAGCGCTAAGCTTCAATAACACGCACACCGGTTAGCAAAACTTAAATAAAGTATGATTTTTAAGGGCATATTTGTAATTTGCTTAAAATTGAACAACCAAGAACTACAAGTGAAAATGTAGCTCAAGATATATTGCAATCACTTTATGAGAAAATCCACAAACATATAGAGAACTTGTACTATTGCGGAAAAAATATTTCGCACGGTTTTTTTGCCTGGTGTATTAAAAAAATACGTATGTATGTATATAGTCCATTTACTTGACATCTGCACTGTCAGTGTCAAATTTTAAAAAAAATTCTTGACTATACCTCAAAAATAATGTTTTTTATTAGACTGTACAGTAATACATACATAATCTGTAACCCCTTATACCGTTTACAGTGTCGGGGTGCCTTTAATTGTTAAAATGTGCAAAATAGCAGTGGTGCCAACATAATGTCAGTTTGACAGTGCAGATGTCAAGTAAATGGACTGTACCATATATCTAATACTTACTATATTGCTAGCGGCTATGAGTGGGAAACTCACCGATGAAGTGAGACACACAACCAACTCCTTCATGTATACGGTGAGCTGTGCGCAAGCGTGGCGGCGTCGTCCGCCCAATGGGGAAGTGGTCAAGTTTAAAATTTGCTTCTAAAGGCGGAGTTCGAATTCTCACGCATGCGCACGAGACGCGTTATACTCGAAGTGAGACTATGTCGGCGCCGTAATGTTTTCTGAAGTTTCCAGGCCCTACCAGCAATATATGTGTATTATATATATGGACTATACGTATGTATGGTTTTATCAAGTGGACTAAAGTCACTGAATTACCAGTTGTACAACTGATATTGTGCCATCAAAACTTAAAAAGCCGAATCGCTTTCTAAGCGAGGCCGAAAAAGGTTTTGTTATCGCAAAACTATAAGAGGGATGGTCACTGCAACATGTGGCCGATGAAGTTGGTTACGGAAGAAGCACAATTTCTTAACATAACCTGAAAAAACTAGTAATACGACAATAACCCAAAAATGTGAAAAATTACAAGTAGTCAGTCAGATACACATTAAGCCACAGTGGAGAAAACCAAGTAACTAGATTAAGTATCGTGCAAAATATTTTTTCCGCAATAGTACATACTCATGGTGTAAGTCACCATTTAGTAGTAGGAATGTTGAAAAATGTCACTCATACAAACTGCTACTAGTTTAAAAGCTATCGGAAGATAGATGGTCATATAACGATGACCCAAATTCTGTCAATTACTTAGTGTTTTTAGTTGAGGCCACTTTTTGTTTAAGCTGCACATTTAATCACCCTAATTGACGATATTGGTCACTTAATAACTTTCGTTGGATTCAAGAAGTGAATATTTAGCAACTTCAAATGAGTTACCGGACATTCTATAGTTTTACCGCTTTTGATTTAAATGAAACATTCCTTTTTGGGATGTTTAAATAATTTGGAAAAATTAACACCCGTATGCATAGTCGTTCACCAGCGGCACGCCGGCAGTTTTGACAGAAACTGACGCAAAACCTAACCTGCTAACCTCGAATTTGACATAGTCTTACAGTGCCACCAACATATTATTCATAACGAAACTCCGGCGAGCCACTGGCGAACGACTATGCATATGGGTTTAAGACTCAGAATCAAAGAAGGAATATCTCAGATTCCTGAAGTCACTATTTATAATTAGCTTATGATTGTTTATGTTCTGTTTTTATTATGTTGTTTTGTTTGTTTTAAATATATCACACCACAAAAAGGTTTTAGGGATTTTCTTGTTTGTTGTATCTAGATGTTAGAACTATTCTGGAAGCTTTCTATTTCAAACTAATTTTTTTAAATAAAACCACTGCTGACCTCGTCGATGAGAATTTAAAAAAAATATAGCCTAGTCCCATTTGAAACCATGTGAATCAATTATGGAAATGATCTAAAATTGTGTTTGATCTGTTTCTCCTTGTTAGTCGAAGAAAACATTTTAAATCATTTGCGTATTTGCTCCAGCCACACATGGCATGCTCTATCTGCACTTGATATACCGGGTGATTATAAATACTTTTCCATCAAGTTATCTTTGGAATATGAAAATTTGAATATGTTGGTGGCACTGTAAGTCTATGTCAAATTCAAAGTTAGGTTGGGTTTTGCACCAGTCTGTGTCAAAACCATATAGTTAATACTTCTACATTGCTAGTAGGGTCTAGGAACGGGCAAAAACATTACGGCGCCGACATAGTCTCACTCTGAGAACTACACATCTCGTGCGCATGCCTGGAATTTGAACTGCACAGCTTCGTTCACGTGTTCACGGATGACGCTTGCGTGCAATGCACCAAGTTCGTATAAACAGATGGTTGTCTGTTTCACTTACGCTGTGACCTCCCCACTTGCAGGTGCTAGCAATATGGTAGTATCAGATATATGGTCAAAACTAACGAAAGACCTAACCTGCTAACCTCGAATTTGACATAGATACAGTGCCCGCGGAGTGTGAATGGTCCTCGACACCGAAAGGTATAAAAGAGGCCATAGATTATGAATGAATGAACAGTGCCACCAACATAGTATTCATACAACAAATATTTCAAAGGGAACTTGATGGAAAAGTATTTATAATCACCTGGTACAAAATGACAGTTGTTTAGGTATATTGCTTTTTACAGGATATTTTTAAATACATCTATTAGGTCAAATGTACTCGCTAATTTACAATTAACATTTTTATGTTTAGGTGCCTGAACCAAGAAAACCTCTGATGAATGGTATGATTTACTCTGAGCCAGTGACCAACGGTTTATCAGCCCTGAAAGAGCATAAATCCAAGCCAAAACCAAGAAATACAATGCACAATAACATTGACATTTCTCAGGAAATCTCTCAAGCTGTCCAAAGCTTGAGAACCGACATTGAAAGGTTGGCCAACAAAGTCAACATTCTTGAAAATGCTGCCAAGACTAGCTCTGCAGTGCAGAGAAAGCCTACGTTGCTGAGCAACATGTCGCCCCAGTTGTTAACTTTTATTCTAGTTTGGCCTTTCGTAGCAACTTTTATAATGCATCGGATTTTATATAGGAAGTAATTAGGATTGTTGTGATTTATTTTTCTTACTATTAAGTAATAGGTGGCAATTAAAGAATTATCGTGGTGTAATTATATTCTTGTTTTTGGTTAATGTTTTATGTATATATGTAGAATTTTATATATTATGGTTTGGAAATAAATCATATGAACCAGTTAATTAAAACTAAGCCGTTGTTACATTAATTATAATACTAAGTTCTACTGTTTTTTAATATCTTTAATTTTACTGCCAACATGTAACATTGAGGAAATTATTAAAATGAAGAGTATTCAGCAACCTAAATTTTCTGAAGTTAGATTGCAAATTTTCTAGTACTAAGGTTAACTTTTTGTTAAAAGGAGGTGTGATACAGTAGTAATACAGAGTAACTGGTAAGTTACACAGTTAACTGGCGGTACTGATAGGAGAGACCAGAATAAGCAGTTTTTCTTTATAAACGGGTAGTGAAAACCCAATAATTAAAACACAAATGCTTTAATAGTTATTTATGTATTAAGGGCATAATCATGATTAGGCACGTGGTACATATGTTTTATTTCATTTTAGTTCTCAAAATAGACAAAATTCAAGAACTCAGTATTTTCGCTACAGACTGCTGCATCATTGTTGTGTTGGCGCTGTGAATTTTTGGTGTGCTATGGCTACTATGCAGATTGTTGGTGTTGCTATACTGCATTGTTGGTGCTTGTTATACTGCTTAGCAACTTTATAGGCCCTAGGGCTATAAAAGCCATTTTACGCCCTCTATTGAGGTATAATAGTATATTATATCATGAGGGACTAAAGTGCATCATTAAATCCCGCGAGTGAATATTATTTCCTGAGGGCTTCTAGGGATTAAATGAGCTACTTTAGTCCCTGAAATAAGTAACTAAAGTGCCAACTTTAGTTCCAAAAGTGCACTTTTGGGAAGATTATCATCAAAAAAAAATTTGGAATCTGTCAATTTGGAAACTTACAATTACAATTTTACAGCAAGTCCTGGATAGCCTGAATCAGTTGGCAGTACTGAAGTGTATTGTCAGTCTATGTCAAATTCGAGATTTGTAGGTTAAGTGTTACGTCAGTGTGTGTCAAATGACAAACAAAACTTAACCTACTAACCTCGTGTGTACCGGGTGGCCAATTAAGGAGGGCACTCGGCCCTATCTCAAAAAGTAATTGTCGTAAAGACTTGGGGTAAAAAAATTTATGACTAAAGCGGCCAAGAGAAAATGCTGGAAATAATTTTTTTAAGTTTCTAGAATGGCCGCCAGGGGGCGTAATCGCATTCTTGAATTTTACATCCCGTTTTTTGAGAAATATTCTTATATTACAGATAGCTAAAATGGACACAGTTTTAAAGCTGAGATAAATTCGATTCTTTTTTACTTCCTTTTACATAAAGGAAGTATTGGATTCACCCCAAAAATTCGAAATTGAGTTTTCAACAGATCTTCACGTTTCAGACTCCCCTGATCCCAAAAAACATATTTTTTTGCATTGGTCTGTCTGCGTCTGTGTGTGTGTCTGTCTGTGTGTCTGTCTGTCTGTCTGTGAACAGAATATCTCAAAAACGAAAAGAGGTATGGCGTTGAAACATCATATATAAGTTTTGTGTACTATGTAGATGAGACAGCAAGCTTTTGAAGAAAATCGCATAACCGGAAGTAGGTGTTTACTCTAGTGATTTTTCAGTTTTTTTCGATTTTTTCAAAAACGGCTCTAACGATTTTTTTTTAAACTTTACATTTTTACTACATTTTTAATGTGTATTGATGTGAAATAGGTGATTTTCCAGTTGAATACTTCTAAACTGGGTTTCTTTTGTTTTCTTTTCTATTTTTTTATTAACTCCTATTTTAAATAAAACACCCGGTATATTATTACATTTTTGAATTCACCTTAAAATTCTAGAGAAAATTTGTCTCTTCAACTAACGCTCTATTTTGTACCGTTTTTGTAGAATTTGTAATTTTTGAAAATTTTTGACAAATGGTTAAAAATTAAAAATGAATTTTTTGCCTAATTATAAGAACACTGTAAAAGGAAGTTGTGTGCGTGTATCACACCAGATTTTTACTTCCTTTTACAATAAAGGAAGTATTGGATTCACCCCAAAAATTCGAAATTGAGTTTTCAACAGATCTTCACGTTTTCGAGTCCCCTGATCCCAAAAAACATATTTTTTTTCATTGGTCTGTCTGTGTGTCTGTGTGTGTGTCTGTCTGTAAACAGAATATCTCAAAAACGAAAAGAGGTATGGCGTTGAAACTTCGTATATAAGTTTTGTGTACTATGTAGATGAGACAGCAAGCTTTTGAAGAAAATCGCATAACCGGAAGTAGCTGTTTACTCTTGTGATTTTTCGGTTTTTTTCGATTTTTTCAAAAACGGCTCTAACGATTTTTTTTAAACTTTATATTTTTATTACATTTTTAATGTGTATTGATGTGAGATAGGTGATTTTCCAGTTGAATACTTCTAAAGTGGGTTTCTTTTGTTTTTTTTTCTATTTTTTTTATTAACTCCTATTTTAAATAGAACACCCGGTTTATTATTACATTTTTGAATTCAGCTTAAAATTCTAGAGAAAATTTGTCTCTTCAACTAACGCTCTATTTTGTACCGTTTTTGAAGAATATGTAATTTTTGAAAATTTTTGACAAATTTTTAAAAATTAAAAATGAAATTTTTGACTAATTATAAGATCACTGTAAAAGGAAGTTGTGTGAGTGTATCACACCAGATTTTTGTTAAATGGTTTTTGCTCTATCTCTTAAGGGAAAGTGGTGGGGGGTGCCCGAACATTTTCGGAAAGAAATGTCAATAACTGCAAAATGGCTGAACGGATTTTGTCAAACTTGGAGTCGTTGAAAAGGGCTTGTCTTAGGCTATCAACGCAGCCTTGAGCGGATTGATTTAGATTGCTTGTATCGCCGCTAGAAGGCGTTTTGTGACAACACTACAAATGAAATGGATTTCCTCAAAAAAATTAAATGCAACGATATCACTTTTATTGGAACAAAAGTTAGCCAAATAAGGATCTAACACGCTAGTGAAAATCGCATTTCGATATTTGTTTCCTAACCTAAAATATCAGTAAAGGAAATTAAAACTCGAAATAATGTCGCATCTTTGGGAATATTTTCAGTATACCTGCCATTATTAAATCCTAATTATCGTTCTTTTAGCAAAATATATATAAATTTACTGTTAAAATACCAACATTACATTTATAATGTCAATAATAATTAATACTCACTCAATATGATTGAATATTGCCCTTCTGTCCACACGAAATTCGAAATTTTTAAAATGCAAGTGTGCTTTGGAAAACCAAATAGCAAAAATTATAATGGTAATGTTTTAAGTGTCAATCATATTAAGATTGCAGCTATTTATAGTGCATTTAGGTGGCCTTATTTGTAATAAATGCCTTTACCACCTGTAGAAGTGTTTGATATGTTTCCTGTTTATTTTCAAAACAATGAAAATGCAACTGTTTCTGTTAGAATCTGTGCGATGGAGTATCCTAATAGGCGCCATCCAACTGTCAAAGTTTTTCGTGTGGACAGAAGGGCAATATTCAATCATATTGAGTGAGTATTAATTATTATTGACATTATAAATGTAATGTTGGTATTTTAACAGTAAATTTATATATATTTTGCTAAAAGAACGATAATTAGGATTTAATAATGGCAGGTATACTGAAAATATTCCCAAAGATGCGACATTATTTCGAGTTTTAATTTCCTTTACTGATATTTTAGGTTAGGAAACAAATATCGAAATGCGATTTTCACTAGCGTGATAGATCCTTATTTGGCTATCTTTTGTTGCAATAAAAGTGATATCGTTGCATTTAATTTTTTTGAGGAAATCCATTTCATTTGTAGTGTTGTCACAAAACGCCTTCTAGCGGCGATACAAGCAATCTAAATCAATCCGCTCAAGGCTGCGTTGATAGCCTAAGACAAGCCCTTTTCAACGACTCCAAGTTTGACAAAATCCGTTCAGCCATTTTGCAGTTATTGACATTTCTTTCCGAAAATGTTCGGGCACCCCCCACCACTTTCCCTTAAGAGATAGAGCAAAAACCATTTAACAAAAATCTGGTGTGATACACTCACACAACTTCCTTTTACAGTGATCTTATAATTAGTCAAAAATTTCATTTTTAATTTTTAAAAATTTGTCAAAAATTTTCAAAAATTACATATTCTTCAAAAACGGTACAAAATAGAGCGTTAGTTGAAGAGAAAAATTTTCTCTAGAATTTTAAGCTGAATTCAAAAATGTAATAATATACCGGGTGTTCTATTTAAAATAGGAGTTAATAAAAAAAATAGAAAAAAAAAACAAAAGAAACCCACTTTAGAAGTATTCAACTGGAAAATCACCTATCTCACATCAATACACATTAAAAATGTAATAAAAATATAAAGTTTAAAAAAAATCGTTAGAGCCGTTTTTGAAAAAATCGAAAAAAACCGAAAAATCACAAGAGTAAACAGCTACTTCCGGTTATGCGATTTTCTTCAAAAGCTTGCTGTCTCATCTACATAGTACACAAAACTTATATACGAAGTTTCAACGCCATACCTCTTTTCGTTTTTGAGATATTCTGTTCACAGACAGACACACACACAGACACACAGACAGACCAATGAAAAAAAATATGTTTTTTGGGATCAGGGGACTCGAAAACGTGAAGATCTGTTGAAAACTCAATTTCGAATTTTTGGGGTGAATCCAATACTTCCTTTATAGTAAAAGGAAGTAAAAAGAAGCGAATTTATCTCAGCTTTAAAGCGGAGTCCATTTTAGCTATCTGTAATATAAGAATATTTCTCAAAAAACGGGATTTAAAATTCAAGAATGCGATTACGCCTCCTGGCGGCCATTCTAAAAACTTAAAAATAATTTCCAGCATTTTCTCTTGGCCGCTTTAGTTTTATTTTTTTTACCCCAAGCTTTACGACAATTACTTTTCGAGATAGGGCCGACTGCTCTTCTTAATTGGCCACCCGGTACATACATTTACCATATTTACGGTAACATTTTTAGTTTAGTCCCTGGAGATTAAATGAGCTACTTTAGTCCCTAGAGATTAAATGAGCTACTTTAGTCCATGAAATAAGTCACTAAAGTGCCAACTTTAGTCCCGAAAGTGAGAAACAAAATTACGGTTCCAAAATGAAATAATAGTTATTTACAATACAAGTGCGTAAAGCTGGTCTTTAGTCATGTATGAGGTAGAATTAAAACGCGAGTGAGCGAGCGTTTTAAGCCCTGCAAGTGACTAAAGATGCTTTTTCCACGACCGGGAGTAGAAGTCGGTTTCTATAGCATCAAAATTGTGACAGAAGTAAAACATTTGCTCCCTAGAGACAAAATAATAATAATAATAAAAATAATGTGTTTTATTTCCCCAAAATTAAAGTACATAATAAGAGAAAAAATATTATGCCAACAAAGAACTGATAATAATTATAATAATAGGGAAACCACAAGGTAAGACAAAAATTTCCCTAGGGAGTTTTCATTATGACTTGTCAAATTCGGAGTTATCAGGTTAGGTTTCGCGTCAGTCTGGGTCAAAACTGACGGAAAACCTAACCTGCTAACCTTGAATTTGATATAATTGTGAGCTCTTGTCATAATGACGTACAGTGCCACCAACTTTTAAATTCGCCAAAGGCTACTAATTTTAAAATAATTGTAACTAAAATGTCAATAAATGATGTTTAAAAAACGAGTTTTCGTTTTAAATCTTCCTGCAACGTAAAAAAAATAGTGTATGCAACTCAGAGAGAATGCTATTTTGCTTCAGTGCAATTTCTCTCCCTCATTGCATAATCTACTATTACGCATGTGTATTGTACAATATTTTATCTACGATAGAATCTAGAAAACACGATAAATACAAGCCCTGGTCTAAAATAGTTCGCCCGGATATCAATTTTAATTCAGTGATTTACCAAATTATAGCAAAGGCCCAATAAAAGAGATATTCGTCAAAAAAAAATATATTACTACAATAAAACATAAATCTTAAGCTTAGTTTAGCTGAAAAATAGTTCTAGATTTGTTAATATTTGCAACATTAACAATAATAAACAAAGAATGACTGACGGTTCAGAATGGTTCGGCCATTATTTTAATACTGCTTTACGTCCGCTTTAGTGGCCACAGCGGCTTTAATTCTATCAGGCATTGTGTTAACAAGATCTGCGCATTCATGCGATTGTATATTATCCAATATTTATTGTAACTTTGTATTAAGGTTGCCCACTGTGCGTACTGGGTGCTTACCCAGTTTCTTTTTCATTTTACGCCACAGAGACTGGATTGGTGAGAAGTCTGGAGTACTTGAAGTCCATGGTAAAGTCGGAAGGGTGACATTTGGTACACGGTCCGGTCTACTGCGCATGCGGTGCGAGTGGAGTAAAGTTTATAGTTCGATCAGCGTACCTCAAAATGTTGTGGGTGCCGCTATCGTCTCGTAATGTGTAAAACAATGTTGTTGCGCTCTCGGCGATGGTTCAGGTTAGCGGTTTAGATTAGTTGTTAAGTCTTGATGAATTTTTTTAGAGCAAAAATACGAGAAGAGAGTATATTCAACGTTTCTTTTTTATGTTCACTGTTACATTTTTGCGCATGCGCAATAGACCAGACCGTCCACCAAGTCGGAATTTGATTCTTCAAACCAGGTTTTTACTGTTTTTGCTGTATGGCATCCTGCTGGAAAACAAAGTCCCCTTTGGCAGATTGACATATTGGAATAGATGGCAAAAAACTTTCAGCAAGAAGGTTTTATATTTATCAGCGTTAACAATAACATGAATGATATAGGTCGTTTATTTTTTAAAGATCCACCACCTGTTGCTTAATGTTGGCCAAAGGAAAAATCACTAGTTATAGTTACTTTTATGAGTTACAAATGACAATTCTGCAAGTGAGCTGTCACCTTAATTTCATTCGTCAAACCGTCAAACAACGCAAGCGCAACTCAGATAAAGTTGAATTTTCGAATTATGCCTCGGAAATGAATAAATTTACTCGACAAGAAATTGAAAACCGCCCTATTCCAATGTTCCCTCGAACTGAAAAAGCTAGTCCCTTCTTTAAGTAGCCGACAGCTAGAAGAGAAACTTTCAAATATCTTTGCTGTGATTTCTTTGGGTAAAATTAACTTCAAAATTTTAAACACTAATTATTGTAGGCGTCTAGATGTACTGTCCGCCGTATATTACACTCTTTTAATGCCGGCCAGGAAGTACAAACTTCCAAAACTTACGGTGGCCCTAAAAAATCTCCATTTTTTGATGACAATTTCTTTCGGGAAAAATTAGGTCGCAAAATGTATGATTATAAACGAAGTGGGGAATATTTCACTCTAACAAAATTGTTAACATTTGCACGGGACACTTTGGAGTATAAAGCGTCCCGATCATTGTTATATAAAATTTTGAAAGCCAAGGGCTATAAATATAAAACGGAAAATAATAGAAAAATTCTTGTCGAAAGGCCATACATAGCGGCGAAACGAATTAAATTCTTAAAAATGTATTTAAGATACAAAGAAGATGTCCCCAACATAAAATTTGTATACTTGGACGAGACGTCACCTCTTCTGTCAAATGTGTAAAATGCAAAATGTGTTGAACATGAATTTGGTTATAAATCCATTATTTGGCCACACTTTAAACAAAGCACCTTATTTTCTTCCAATTGTGGGAATTGGTGGAAAGATTTATACATTTGTACATCAATCGTGTTTTCTCCGTCAGTCTCAGTTGCATAACTCGAGAAAAAATGGAATTTTATGGCTCCTGCGTAAACAAACATGATATCTCACAGAATCTGTAACACCCCTCTGCATTACACATGACACCATCCGGTAAATCCGTTCCTTAAATTTAATTTTAAATAATTCAAATGCTCAAACTTCCGCCGGGCCAAATGTCAGTTTACAATTTACATTTAACAACCTAACCTCAATTTTGAGTCCTCGTTATGGAAATACCCTAGCCATGTTGCCACGTATTCCTTTCAAAGAACATGCGACGTTGGTGGATCTTTAAAAAGAAAACGGCCTATATGTAGCTTTCCAACTCTCCTTTCAGACATACAGCCCCAGACCATGACGGATGCTGGAAACTTGACTTTTTTAACCAAGCAGTCGGTATGGTATATTTCCGCTGATGTACAGTCGTGTGCAAATAAATCTGGAACAGTGTTTTTTTCACATGCAGATTCAGTTAAGAATTTGAAGAATATTTCCATGGGTTTCCTCTTATCAGAGAGAGTTACGGGTTTCAGTACCTGTTAAAGTTTAATGTAACTCTTTCTGATAGCAGGAAATCCATGGAGATATTCTTCAATTCTTAACTGAATCTGCATGTGAAAAAAACACTGTCCCAGATTTATTTGCACACGACTGTACATAATACGCGTTTCCTAGTGTCCCCCTATGCACACATCAAATTTGGACTCATCACTCCAAATCACAGTATGCAAGGCGGTCTATTTTGTTCTATGTAAATAGCAGTGATTTTATAGATTTTTTCAACTGGCCTTGATCACAAAGACTGGGATAAGTGCACTGACAGATTGCTCATTTAGTGACCAAAACTAGTAATTTTTTGTTAAATGTTGGCGCAGCCGTGTTGCCAGATTGTGGTAGACCATTCCAAAGGTCACTTTATAGGCCCAGTGTCATGGCCTGGAACAATATAGACCACCTTGTCTTATGCCATTGTAGTAAAGTCCAATTTGGTGTTATTTAGCCCATTTTAAACGATTGCGTTTTTGTAATTTGGTAAGCAACAGCTTTTCTTTTGCCTAGTGAATAATATAATAAACTAAAAATAATTTGTAACAGTGAAATCACATGAAAACATTAACTTAAAAAACTTGTAGCCTAATTTTCTAATCATTTGTTGCCATAATACAGTGAGTTCTCGGTCATTTTGCTTTGGCAATTCTTCTCAAAGCTCTTGCCTCGGCATTAGAAATTTTTGATGGAGAACCAGTTTTTTACTCTTCGTAACACACCCAGTTTCTTTAAACAAAGGAATAATATTTTGCATGTCCACCGCGAAACCGAATGAGAAATGGAAATTTTTCGTGCAGAAATTCCATTCTTATGGGCATTAATAATAGATTCTAGTAAATCAGCACCCAGCGTCTTACTACGAACCATTTTGCTCTAAAAACTTATCAGCAACTATTAATGGCATGCATTGGTAGACTGTAACTATTTATCTTTTGTTTTGTCAAGCGTTGCATCATTAAACGGCTATGATCAAATTTTATATGCGGCCGAACTATTATGAACCGGTAGTTATAATTGTTGAGGTGTCCGCGAACGAGTGCAGACGTGAATTTTAAGTGCTGGCGATAAAATACCCGATCACGGGCTTTATCCCAACAAAATTCACATAGTGTATCAGTGTAGAGTGAAATACAGTGGATGTTTAGGGAATAAAGGAGCGAAACTGTTAATAACCACAGTTAATAAGTGGGTAAACATTTAAGTATTACTGAAGTGCGGGCGCAATTTAAAACCAATACGCGGCAGAAGCGAAACAAGGCCAACGGCCGGCGCTGCCATAGAATTATCATAGGCGGCTGAACGAAGGCGATAGCGATAAAAACAAATACGGCAACAGACAAAATAAAAGAAAGGCGAGAAATGTATAAGGGAAACAAAAGAGATAAGAGGCTCAAACAGCAGTGAAGAAGCGGAAATAGAAGCCTTGAAGAAAAGCAGAAAAGTAATCAGGTCACTGACTGCCGAAGAAAGATTGAAGACAAATACAGAAGAAGAGATGGGGGACCTAAAGAAAATTCAGGATATGATCGACCAAATGATGGATGAAATAAAGAAAAATAAGGAAGAAAATAGAGAGCTAAGGGAGGAAATGAGAAAGAGAGAAAAGGAGTGGGCAATTGAGAAAAAACAGTTAATAGATAGAGTAGAAAAACTTGAAGGCAAGCTAGAAATGATGGAAAAGGAGAAAAAGAGATGCAACATAGTAATTAAACGAGTAAAATTCGATGGAGAAAATAAAGAAAAAGCTGCAAAGCAATTTTTGAATGAAAAGCTGGAAGTCGACGTAGAAGTAAAGAGAGTGGCCGACCTAGGAAATAAGGCTGGGCTGTCAATAAACATATTAGAACTAGATAGCTGGGCATGGAAGCAACAGATAATGAGCAACAAACATAAACTAAACGGTACAAAAATTAATATCGACAACGACATGACTTGGAAGGAGAGGAGCGTACAGACGGAAATCAGAAAAATCGCAAAAGAACAGTTGAAAAAGGGAAATAAAATAAAAGTAGGATATAGAAAGATTGTCATCGATGATGAAGAATACATTTGGGACGACAAGGAAAAGGGAGTAGTGAAGCAGACAAAAAAGTGAGATGCCAAAATGGACGGGCCAGCAAGAAGACGGAAATAGCAAAGAACAAGGACAACGATAAAGGAAAAAGAAAGCAGTTAAGATACGAAGAAACGACCACAGCTAGGAAAAACAACAAAGAAAACGACAAAAACAAAAGAAAGCCAAAGATAAATAAGAAAAGTGTCATAAAAATAGGCACATGGAACGTGAGAAGCATAGGGGGAAAAGAAACTGAGATAGTAGAGGAAATGGAAACTAGATTATTTAGGTATAACGGAAACGAAAAGGAAGGGTCAGGGCTTAACAAGAATAGCAAAAGGATACTGGCTTTACTGGTCGGGAGTTGAACAATCAGAAAGAGGAAGGGAAGGAGTAGGGCTGATAACACGACCAGAAAATATAGAAAACATAGTGAAGGAAAATTTCGTAAACCCAAGGATACTAACAGTAGATATAAAAATGGAGGCAAAAACAACATGGACAATAATAGTGGCATATGGACCAAACGAAGACGAGGCAAAGGAGGAAAAAGACAAATTCTGGGAAAACTTACAAGAAGAAATAGACGCAAGAAAAACAAATATCATTGTGATGGGAGACCTAAATGGAAGAGTTGGTAATAATAACAAAGGCATAGAGAGATATCTAGGGACACATGGGGAACCAACAAGAAACAGCAATGGAAAAAGAATACTCGAACTATGTATAGAAAATGATTTGGTAGTAGCAAACTCTAAGTTCCAACATGGGCAAATTCACAAATACACACGCGAAGTATACTCAAGGCAAGAAAAGTCAATCATAGACTACTTTCTGGTAGGAAGAGAAGGCATGAGACTAATAAAAGACGTAATTGTGAAAAGAGAAGCGGAAATAGGAAGCGACCATTACTTGGTAAAAATGGACATGGAGGTGAAAAGAGAGATACCGCAAGAAAAAAGAAGAAGAGTAATAAGAGAAAGTATCCGAAGTTACAAATTGAAAGAAGGGGACACGAGAAAAGTGTATCAGAGAATAATAGAAAGGAAATTAAAGACAGGAACAAGGAGAAACGATGTAGAGGAAGACTGGGCGCATATAAAGCAAAGTATATTAGACACAGAGAAGGAAAACTGCGGAACAACAAAAGCAAGCAACAAAGACATAAAGAAAACAGCATGGTGGTCAACGGAAATAAAAGAAAAAGTGAGGCAAAAGAAAAATAGATGGAAGAGATACTGACAGACAAAAACTAGGGAGAATTATGAAAAATATAAAGATAAAAGAACAGAAGTGAAAAACGAGGTAAAAAGGGCAAAACAAGAAGAATGGGTGAAATTCGGAAACAGAATGAAGGACAATTTCACGGAAAATCAAAAGTTATTTTACAGCACACTAAAACAGCTCAGACAAAAAAAGACCAGTAGTTTAATAAATATTAGAGATAAACAAGGGGAACTACTCACAAAAGAAGAAGACATTATGGAAAGATGGAAGCAACATTTTAAGGAGGTGCTAGAGGATAGCGACGAAGAAGAAACAGACGGTAACAACGAAAATGAACACAACACCACAACCACAAATGATGACGTAGACATTGAGCCTATTACAAAAAGAGAATTAGAAGAAGCAATTCAAAAGATAAAGCTAGGAAAGGCAGCAGGAAAAGACGGGATAACACCAGAGATGATAAAGTACATAGGTGAAACCGGTAAGGAAAATATATTAACACTAATGAACAACATAGTAAAAACAAAACGAGCCCCAAAGGATTGGCAGACGGGTGTAATTGTGCCACTATACAAAAAAGGCGATAGAAGAGAATGTAACAATTATAGAGGCATTACACTATTAAGCATAACAGGAAAGATATGGGCTAGAATATGGGAAGCAAGATTAAGGAAAAAATTAGAAGACACAATAGAAGATAGTCAGCGCGGTTTTAGAAAAGGGAGAGGAACACAAGACAACGTTTTCATACTAAGGCAAATAAGCGAAAAGGCCATAAGCAAAGGAAGTGAAATTCACATACATGTTTCATAGACCTAGAGAAAGCGTTCGATAGAATTAAAAGAAAAGACATATGGAAGGCACTAGAAAACAGAGGTATAACAACAAAAGAGATAGAGATGGTCAAAATATTATATAACCAGACAACCAATCTAGTGAGAACAAGAAATGAGGAGTCGAAAGAATTTGAAACAACGAGAGGTCTAAGACAGGGCTGTGTGCTGAACCCGATATTATTTGCACTAATTATGGATGAGGTAGTCAAAGAAAGTAGAATGAAAACGAAAAAATATAAAGTAGGGAGGTGGAAAATGGAAATGGTACAAATGTCGGAACTCCTATATGCAGATGATATGGTGGTAATAGCAAGATCAGAGAGAGAGCTGCAACATAACCTGAATATATATAACAAGGCGATGCAAAAAGCAAACATGAAAATTAATACTGAAAAAACGAAGACAATGATAATAGCAGCAGGGGAGAGAAGGCACAATATTGCAATAGAAAATAAGAAAATAGAGCAAGTGACCAAATTCAAATATCTGGGGGCATATATTAGTAGCAATGGGAAGATAGACGACGAAATAAGCGAACGCACGGCCGTGGTAGGAAGAACTTTTAATAAGATAAAAAACACCTTTCTGGGGAAAACCGAAATACCAAAAAAGACGAAAGTAGAGGTAGTAAAAAAAGTGGTGTACCCGTCATTAATTTACGGCAGCGAATAGTGGACGATCACAGAAAAACATAAGAGCAGACTTACAAGCACAGAAATGAGGTTCTGGAGAAAAATAGAGGGAAAAACTAAACAAGACAGGATCAGGAACATGGCATACAGGAAACAACTGAACGTAAAAGCAGTGGTCCAAGAAAGGCAACTAGGATGGTTGGGACATGTACACAGAATGGGAGAAGATAGAATGGTGAAGCAAGCAATGGAAGCAAGACCAGAAGGAAAGAACAGAGTGGGAAGACCAAAGAAGACATGGGCAGAAGGGGTAAAAGTAGCAGCGGAACAGAGAGGACTAGAATGGAATACAGTGAGACAAATAGCGCAAGATCGAAAAGAGTGGAAGAAGTGGTGCCAAAAAACACCAAGCGACCAGGAGTGACAACCCAGTCGACTTCAAGCCTTACACCTCACGGTAGAAAGGCTCAGGATTATGTATGTATGTATGTAGTTATAATTTGTGTTTGAGAATAATTTTCTAAATATTAATATTGCAATAATTTCTTCTGTAAATAAAAGTTAAAAGCTCAAGTTTTGTGAATATTTTCATATTTTTGAACAAACAAAAGTTTATTGACTAGTTTTTAAAGTATGAGGAATAGTTCAATTAAAACAATTAACCCCGCCGAACTATTATGGGCCTGGGCTCGTATAAAAAATATATTAAATGTAAATTAAGATAATTAACTAGCAACCGGCCGTAATTTTGCGTGGTTAAAAGTTTAAACATTGCTACTGACGACATGACTAATGAAATCATGTTATTAAACAGTCGTTTTAAAAACTTAAAACTGCCAACTTGTTACAGTATCAAACTGTTTTATCGACACTCACGAGTGAGGGAGTGTCAAATGTGTAATCAAATCCGGGAGACGTCAACACTTACCCTGGAAATCTCACCAAACAGGCTAAAAGGCCACGGCTTGATACGCTTCGGAAGATGGGCGTGGTCCTAGAAACAGTACACCACAGGACATGCGTCACTGTATCTATATAGGGTGTTGCAAAAGAAATGGGTTCCACGATATTCAATGGGGAAACCCACGCTTAACCGAACCTCGAAGGCCAAACGGAGTGCAATACAAGTGCTCCGTTTCACAACTCTCGACGCTGCAGCGGCAAGCGTCGCCAATTTATCTTTAACGCTTAAACACTCAGGCATTACCGTACATTTATCTTTACCCAGTAATCTGAAAGTAGGCATGCACAGACCCGTCTGAAATCATAAGACCTCGTTCAATATACCTTTCTATTGGTCTCACACATGTAAATCAGTTATACACAAAAGTAAACACAGTAATACATGGACTAACTCTATAGCCCAGCTGGGAGACGCTTTAACTCTAGCTATAATTAAACAAGCAAATGAAATTAGTTCACCGCGGCCTCAGCGACACTGGTAACGTTTCTACAAATAACGCACCAATTATGCGCGGACAACTGAATACATTTAGTTTTACAACAGGCATTGGTAGGCAGTTATGAATCAGAAAATAATCTTAAAAATTAGGCCTGAACAGTTAAATAAATTTGGTTATTAAACGACTTCGGCCAAGCGGCACTGCGACAGTAATTAAATACATAAATTAGGCCTGAACAGTTGAATAAATCTAGGTTAATACTAAATAGACATGCTACCTGAATGGATCAGCCCAGCGTTTGTGACACGACGGCTGGCGAACCCACCAATGCAACGAACGTACTGTGTGCAGAGGCGTGGGAGTCGAGCGGCCCCTGAGAGTAATCCAACAAGCTGGCAAGGTCTGAATTAAGTCCCACTCGGGAAAATCGGAACGGACGAGACCGAAGGCTAGTACAGCTCTACAATTTGGATACCCAGCTACGGGAAGAAGGCCTCTTCACGGCACAACAAAATTTTGCAAAACTGGTGGTCCTAAGGACAACACATGATATCACAAGCTCACTCCACAAAACACACACTACCTATCGTTTTAGCGGTCCGTCGAGAAGTCCCTCAACAACAAAGCACAACAACACGGCTGCTCACCCGCACACGAAGCGCAGTGGGTCACAAACTCGCCCTATAACGGCTGTCTACTGTAGCGGCCGGAGACTGACTACCTACCCAAAACAGACGACACGCTAAGTTTCGCGCCAGACGCGCATTCTCGTGCCAAAAGTGGTAGCCAATGAAATCGCAGTTTGGGCCGCGTGACAACGGCGAGGCAACCCGCGGACGAGAGAGAGCGACGGAAGTTTAAATTATTTAACGAAGATATCTCGCTCGCTCCCATGGGCTATGTTTTGAAATTGATGTAAACGGGACGAAACAACAAAGTACAGCTGCAACTAGGACGACATAGAAACCAGAGCGATCCGACTAGAGAGTTGTGTGCGTGACAAATATTTAGAATTTTGGATGCAATTAGCTGAAGTACTATACGAGACAAATAACTGATATACTATACGAGAAAATATTACTAAAAAGGAACCTATATACAAGCAAACTCGTAATTTTTGTACCAAAATTACTCCAACAGGTGGCATATCGGTAACATATAAAAAGGGCTTGACACTTCCCTTACTTGAAAGAGAGTTTTTCGAAGTCTCTTAAAAACCAACTGAACATTTTGCTACCATGCAACGCTCACTCAAACGAAAAATGAAAACAACACACAAAAACAAATAATCGAAATGATAGAGTGCACCCCCAGAGTGATTACGCATACTGGCCACCAGATAGGGTGCGAAAGGTGGGAAGCGAGAAGGGGAAAACGAAAGACTGGATACGCCAGCGGAAAATACTGAAATTGTTCGTCAGGGTCGGGAAAAATATGGGTCTTACACCTGTGGACACTTCCGGCCAACCAACCAATATAACAGGGCAATGCAAGGGTATAGAATGCAAGTTAAAATCCTCCCCAAGGGTTACCTGAAGAGGGCACGCTGCGCGCCACGGGATTAGCGCATTTGTGGATCCCACAACTGATATGAATACCCCAAAGGAAGAGGATGAACAACCAAAAAGGGAAAATGGTAGCGACAGAAACTGTCAAAAATAGTCATAATCGGTAGTAACGAAACTCAGTCCACCGAAACCCTCAATCGATGCCGATGCCGGGGCCAAATGGGGTTAGAATCCGCTAATCGCGAGATCGAATTTAACTCCAACACCGAACACCAAAAGAAAACCCGGCAGAACAAAGTAGACGTTCGAAGACGCGTGCCCAACGAATCCTTTACAGAACTCCATGCGGCCCAAAAGGATGTCCTTACTACGACAGGGTCCGCATGAAAAAAAGTGACCGAAAACTCGCTGTCGTTATGGAATCCCACCAAGTGGTTAAAATGGCGACGGCCAACGGTACGATACAGAGCGCTACGCCATAAAAACAACAGGACATCACTACACACCAAAAGTCAAAATGATTTAAATACATGAATACTTTCCACCCAAGAAACCTCGTACGAACAACCGGGCCCTGGTGTCACACAAAACTCAAAAGCTTTAAAAAAAATCGTTCACAAACAACACTGTACGAGACGACAGACAAAAAGAGTACGGTAAGCGACAACAAAAAGTCAACAAGTACGAAACATTCCGACCAGCTGCAAAGACTCGCGAAATGCTAGCGGTAAATGTGCAAGACACTGCGAAAAATATCAGAGGTGTTCACGATGACATCGGCAGGCAAAGTTGGGAGATACATGACAACAATGAAAATGAAATAGTAGCCAATCGAAAAGAACTATGCCAAACCAACTGCGAAGATGGTCTGAGCGACTAATAATCCTCGTAAGAGAATCTCCCAAGCACATCGACGACGAGCCACGACTTATCAACAAACCAAAACACAGTAATAAAGGCGAAAATGATTTTCAACCTGCCTACCAAAAATCAACGCGGCACAACACCAAACAATAAACAAAAACGTAAAAATCGGTAAACTTCACTAACTTTAACGTCAGTTCGGTACGGTACAACAAAAGATGTCAACTTAGCTCAAGGTTAAACAATATTAACGACAAGGAATCGAAATTCCAACTTCTACTTCAAAAGGACAAGGTCGGTACTGTTACGATTGTCACTTGTTTTAGGTTGTTAAGGTGACGATCGCAAACAAAGTTTATGAAGTTCATTATATTGATTCCAAGAACACTATACTAAGGACACGCAACTCCCGTTTCGAAGCGGACCGCTAAAAGCTGACAAGTAAGGCGGCCGTGGTGTACAATTATTCATTCACAAAACTCGTGAACTGTCAATGTCAAACATTTGCTGAATGTGACTGGAAATTCGGACCATGTTTTAACAATTAATAACACACTTGAAATACACTCCATTGGATTAACAGCAGTAAGCTGACTTTTAACCGCGATTACAGGTTAATTTAGCTCGCTTCCAATTCTCGAACGACAGTACACCCTGTCGACAGCGCCGCGACGGCTATCCTAGACATAAGGGCCGCTTTTATATACAGCCGTCATAGGAAGTTCCATCTCCTTAGTATAGTCTTCTTGATTGATTCATAAAGCAAACACGCGTTTTATTTCAATCAATATATATGAGCATATTTGTGTAAGATATAACGCCCCAAAGGCTCAACTCTTACAAATGGTGACCCCTGAACGTGTGATGGACATCATACTTCCCATCCTCTGAAGCAACCGGCTCCTGTGTGAACTACCGCCTGGAGTTCTGCATAGCGGTGCTGTTAACTTCTGCGACTACAATCCGGCCTGGAACCTGGGACTATCGTGCTCCCTGCAGCCTTCCTGCGAACTGCGAAGCCATCTACCGGATCTAGCCCGGATGTCTTTTGCCACGGCGAGCGCTACCGACCAACCCCTCTAAAGCTAAGTGTTTTCATTTATTAACTCTAAATGTCACTTACAATTCAAATCAGCCGAATTACCGCCAAATAAACATTCTTCTTTCATTTCTGGCACGCTCCTGAAACGTTCTGTGCAGTTCTCCTGTCAGTCCGGTTACCAAAATTCTTTGCACATTACTCCACAACCTTCGAATGCTAGCCTTTTTGACAATTGTCAAAAGTGACATTTCATAGCAGCTGCGTTTGTACACACAACTCGTAAGTGGCGCGGCACAAGTGCTATCAGCTATATTCTTTTCAAAACAGCGAACAGTGAGTTTCTAATTCTCCTAACGCGTTCACTTGCACCGCTCACGATTAGATACATGTGCACACATTGCTGCCGACCGTAGCGACATGAATCTGATCTTCTAATCTCGAACAAAGATGATTCTTTCACAAAATTCTCCGTAAAACGGCTGTCTATCTGTCTGTCAACGATTTGCACAGCCCCCTTCCGCTTTCGATGTTCTCACATCCATGACACATGTCGACCAAGTGCGTCCTGCGTGCGTGCGAGTGCCCATTCTCACGTCGCGGCGTGCAGCGGGCACTGGATGCGCGTGCACCGTTCTTGGCACACATGCCTGCACAGCCATCGACACTTTTGCATGCGCAGTTCCCAAGCATGCTATCTCCAGTTCTCATCCGCCAACTAGTTCGCGTGCCTCAGCCCCTTTCTCACAGCGGGCACTACACGCGCTTCAACGGGTTTTAGACGTATCTGAAACACCACCAGCATACATGAACGGACTCCCTTCGATTCCATCCCTGATGTGCTTCCACAGCCCTCCTCAACAATATTCGCTGTGCACCACATGGAATCTTTCACGGCACACCCCGTTCATCAAAGGTGGTATCTTTCCCGTGCAAGTATGCACTGCCGTCTCATTGCGCTTTCGCATTCGTTCATCGGCCACTTTCGCAGTTTCAACTGCAATCTGCCCTTGCTGCTCGCGTGCCTTCTTGACCTACACTGGTCTGGACGTGCAGCAAACCCTTGTGCTCGGTCAATTGTTAACCTTCGCACATCCACAGTGGCGTTCGCAGCCTGCCGTCGCTGCCGGCATGCAAGCATGACCTACCCTGGTCCGTGCATGCAGCAGTAACTCGTGTGCGGTCTTGCATCTTCTCCGGGCACTGCCGGCCGGTCACTACGATATAACCTGCAAATACGCAAAATCAATCGTAAGCATCGGTTGCTTGCCCGAGAGGACACATGCAATGGACCTCGCACACTTCTGCAGTTGCGAACCTAGTTAAGTTTTGTTAAAGTTTGTCAACACAAATAACTACATGTCACTGGAAGGACTTACCGAGACAGTCAGTTTCATTCGGCTGACCCCTCCTACTTTTTAGATAAACAAAGCTTCCACGCTTCCAAGTGTTTATTTGTTTGCTGCTTTTTATTTTTTTACTTTTTCATGCATGCTTGCCTTTTTTTCTATCTTTTCCAGCTTTCATCTCGGGAGTAGAAGGAGACGCTCGATCAACGACCCAGACTCGTGTGACCAGTGGCAGTGCATGTGTAGTGTTGTGTTATTATTACCTTTATTTATTGTTATCGTTTATTGTTATTAGTTTTTAAGGATAGTTGAAAAGATCCAGGAGGTTTTGTAGCTAAATATAATCCTGTCACTTTCATACGGGGTTATATTAGTTTTCCTACCTGGCCTCCCTCCCTCCTTTTCTCTTTTTTGGGGGGGAGTAATGTTACGATTGTCACTTGTTTTAGGTTGTTAAGGTGACGATCGCAAACAAAGTTTATGGAGTTCATTATATTGATTCATAAAGCAAACACGCGTTTTATTTCAATCAATATATATGAGCATATTTGTGTAAGATATAACGCCCCAAAGGCTCAACTCTTACAGTACCTTCAATCATCGAAAAATTGGTACTAAATCCGACTAAAACGGGACACATTCAGCACAAAGTGCGACTAAACACCTCGGCAGTATGAACTGGCTTTATATTTTCTTACTCGGGAACTGTAAAAACAAGAAACGACGAAAAAGATACTCAAAGCAAGAAAAGACACGAAAAAACAAAAAGAAAACACGAATAGGCTATAAACGGCAAGAAAACACGAAAAGACGAATACAAAATAAAAAAAAACACAAAAAAACAAATAGAAAACAAGATAAGACACGGAAAAACTAATGAAAACAAAGAAAAAACACATCTTCGATCAAGAAAACAAATGAGAACAGATTAAAAACAAGAGAAGACAAGAAAAACTAATTGAAAACACGAGAAAACTGGAGAAAACAAATAGAAAACAAAAGAAAACTGGAAAAACAAATAGAAAACAAGAAAAGAAACTCGGGATGATTCGTTACTATGAAAAAAAACGTGTTACTAGTCCATACCGGAGCCTGACCACAACGGCCACTGGTCACAACGGCCACCCGGAAGTTTGGCCGTTGTGGTCATGACCACAACGGCCACCTTGTCCACAACGGCCACCGATAAAATGTGAGCACAACAGCCACCTTGACCACAACGGCCACCGACGTCTGATCGATATATCATCACCGACGCTGAGAATGACGGCCACCTTGACCACAACGGCCACCTGCACTTTTGACCACAACGGCCACCTTGACCACAACGGCCACCTGCACTTTTGACCACAACGGCCACCTTGACCACAACGGCCACCTGCACTTTTGACCACAACGGCCACCTTGACCACAACGGCCACCGACGTCTGATCGATATATCATCACCGACGCTGAGAATGACGGCCACCTTGACCACAACGGCCACCTGCACTTTTGACCACAACGGCCACCTTGACCACAACGGCCACCTGCACTTTTGACCACAACGGCCACCTTGACCACAACGGCCACCTGCACTTTTGACCAGGACGGCCACCTTGACCACACCGGCCACCTTGACCACAACGGCCACCTTGACCACAACGGCCACCTTGACCACAACGGCCACCTTGACTACAACGGCCACCTTCACATTTGCTCAAAAATGTAACCTTAACTACAACGGACACTTCTGGTATAATTAATTTTTAATAACAGGGTGACGTTAGGTATCTACTATTTAAGACAAAGGTCTGCTAAAGCGAAAGCTTATGTGTTTTATAAATTTGGCTTGAAATTTTCAATTCTTTGGGTGTGTGTTTTTTTGTAAACGGCTGCGCTGTCCAAATGATAGAAACAAACTCAAGTTGACTTCGGACATAGATACTATACAATTTTTAAAAACAGTTGGCGTTTTGAAAGTTTTTGGTAATGCATCAGCGTAACCCAGGTTACTAAAAATGTATCATAGCTGCGCTGTATGTCTGATGTCATTTTAATAAAATAGGTTCCTGTGGACTTGAGTCTAAAAACGCTTGGTTACAGAACCCTCTAAAGTTACACCTACCAATTTTTTTGATAACGTCGGCAATAGTCGCATTAACTGTTTGAACTGTTTTATGCTGATACTATTTATTTAGTTAAAAGTATATTCTTATTTTCGTTTCAATACCTGCATTACGGCGGGTTTGGTGGGAAGGGGGTTATCCTGCATTATTGTTTAGGAACCAAAACATAATTTTAACTTTTAAAATTAAATATGCATACATTTCGTTTACGAAATGTTACATGCGGAAATTACAACAAAGCAGTCAGCGTTTCTTATCAGAACTGGTCGAATGACCCGGTCGACAAACTACAATTATGCATACTTGCTATCTGTTTGTTATGAAATTGAACACGCAAGTGCATATGCGAGCTCAAACTGAGGCAAAATAACATGAAATATTTTAGTCAATAAACAATACAGTTTTAACATGTGTCTGTATTCGCCGAACCTCTGCAACCACGGAAATTAAGTCTATTATTACATCATCTCGTGTGAGACTGCACGAGACCGTTGGTTTGCAACTTTTTTTAATTCCTGCACCCCTAAGACGTATTCTGTAATTGTCCAAATTAAAATGATACAGTCCACTATAACCTCCACCCTGAACATTTGGTTCTTCGATCCATTAAAACGTTCCAGCCCCTAGCATCTGATCCTTCGAGCCTTTAAACGCTCCTGCCCCTAGCATTTGGTCCAGTCATCCCTTAAACGTACCAGCCCTCTTCGAACAAGACCGTTACGATGGCGCAGCGACGGGAGATTTTCAAAACCCAAGAAGACTTAGCAGAATCCGTTCGCAGGCAGATTATCAACGTGAAGAAGGATGGCCCATCAAGAAAAAATGTAGCATATATCACCGCTCGCAGATCTACCCTAAAACATCTTTGGGAGGAATTTGAGGCCTACCATTCAGACCTGGCGAAGGAAGTCGAGGAAGAACACTCTTATTTTAAAAACAATTTTTTTTAGCAAACCAAAGACGTTTACAATGAAGGGGTTGCCCTGCTCGACAAGTACGAAGCAAATCTAGCCACACTCGGTAAAAGTTCACAGTAGCCAATAGCGCCAAAAGAGGACAGGACCACAGTTGCTGACAAGGAGGGACAGTTTCGAATAAGAGGGTTACAGATCAAGATGAATTCACTCCAGAGCGACATTCAGGAAGTCTGGAATAGGTTGAATGAGGAATGCAGTAAAAGGTATTGTGAATACAACATTAAGAATTTTAAGGATGATTGGGATGACATCAGAGCTCTAAACGAGGAGATACTATGCCACGGTAGCTACGACGACAAGGAGTTCCATGAGACCAGGAAGATGGTCAATGAAATAATTGTGGTCCTGTACCAAACATCCAGGATGAAGAGGTTCAAAGTGTCAAGGAACACAGCCATGCGAATATAGTGTTGCATACTCTCAAAATTCCAGTTTTGAAGGGACCTACGAAGCATGGTATAGCTTTCATGATATTTTCTGAAGAATTGTTCATGAAAATTCACGACTAAGTAAGGCGGAAAAAATGCATTACTTGAAGTCACAGTTACGAGGGGAAGCCAGCAAGTTAGTACAACACCTGGAGGCAACTGAAGCCAATTACGAGTCTGCATGGTTCATTATAAGGAACAGATACGACAACACCAGGCTGCTACTTGCGAAGTATTTGGATGAGATAGTCAACCAGGCAACCCTGTCGAACGAATCTGCAGAGGGGATCAAGAAACTTCATGACACAACTGCAGAATGCCTAAAAGCAATTGAGAACTTAGAAATCGAAACGGCCACATGGGGGTCTATCATGTGTCATATAGTGACACGGAAGTTGGACAAGGAAACCAACAGACTGTATGGGCAGTCACTAACGGCACCAAGAGAGGGGCAAAAATTCGAGCAACTATTGAATTTTTTGGAAACAAGATTTCAGTCACTGGAGGCTGTACAAAGACGGAACAAACTCGAACCCAGAAGAAATGGAATTAGCTTATAAAAAATACATTATGGAAGTGGAAAATGCTGTGGGTGATAACATTAAACACTTTTGGGCGTTGGTAAGTACTAGGAGGGTAGTGGCTTCAGCCACAACATACCTTGAATAACGTAAATATTTCACATAGTGAAGCTTCGGAAGCTTTTGCAAAACATTTCTTATCGGTATATTCAGATCAACCGGCAACTATCAAACGCCTGCGGTAAATCACACAATCGATTCCTGCGACTCACTTGTAATTGGTAGTATACGTCCAACAGATTTCAATGAAGCAATAAAAAGACTACGACCTAAGACATCAGCTGGGCCAGAAAAAAATTCTCCTTACATAATCATTGCCTATGCCTCTATATTTGAGAAACCTTTGTTGTACATTTTTAATATTATAATTAAAACCAACATTTTTCCCGATAAATGGAAAACAGTGAGATTATGTCCTGTGCCAAAAACCAATAATATCAAAAATTTTAAACTATCGACCTATTGCAATTTTATCATCACCGGCTAAAATATTTGAGCATATTATCTACAAAAAATGTTGCACCATGTACAAAATCATATAACATCTGTAGAACATCGATTTCTACCAAAAATGTCAACCTGTACAAATTTAACCATCTATAATGCTTTTGAAAACCGATCCCAAATCGACGTTATACAGTGCTTTCGTAAAGTAGTGGATAAATTCGTTAAAAATGCAAGGAATAACTTTTGAAAAAAACCCTCGGACCCGTCGATTTTTATTTTTATTTTAGCATTTTTTGAAATAAAATGCATACATACAGGGTCCCAGCGTATGAGGTATGGCGTTATCGATGTTTTTTGTTTAAATCGAAACCCCCTTTTTTATTACGGAATCTGAAAGAACGCATCTTTTTACTTGCGGTAAGGTAATTTCTGCGTATAGGTCACATTACCAAAAATTAAGAAAAAAAAATTTGCATAATACTAAACTTGATTTTAATTAGTATGATTTTAAGCTCTTATCAATGACAGCACTCAATAAAAAACATATCGGTCGTCTTAGTTACTGTCAGGCAGACAACGGTGCACAATTTATACATTTAATTTAGTTGTTTTTGAAATTACAATTCCAACTAAATTTGGTATTTTGCAATTCTTTATTTTTTTTTCTTAATTTTTGATCATCTGATCTATACTCAAAAATTAGCTTACCGTAAGTAAAAATATGCGTTCTTTCAGATTCCGTAATAAAAAAGGGGGTTTCCATTTAAAAAAACATCGATAACGCCATACCTCATACGCGGGACACCCTGTATGTATGCATTTTATTTCAAAAAATGTTAAAATAAAAATAAAAATCGACGGGTCCGAGCGTTTTTTCCAAAAGTTATTCCTTAAACTTTTAACGAATTTATCCACAACTTTACGAAAGCACTGTATATACTGATTTCATTAAAGCGTTAGATAAAGTGGACCATGATATTTTACTTAAAAAGTTGTTTTATTTTGGAATTCAAGGGGCAACTCATAACAAACTTTCAAATTATTCACAAAATAGAACTTTATTTGTAAGCCACAATAACATATCCTTAGCCACTTATACTGCTTGTTCTGGGGTGTAGCAGAGATCGAATCTGGGCACGCTCTGGTTCCTTCTATTTATAAACAATTTGCCCTGAGTAATAAAACAATCAAAATGCGGATGATATGAAAATTTATTTTTTTATAAACTCATTACAAAACGCACTTGAACTGCAGCATGACTTAGACAACGCATATAAATGGAGTGTAGCAAACAAATTATATTTCCATGTCAACAAAAATGTTATGCAATAACTTTTACCAAAAAACTTCAACCATTTAATTTAAATTACACATTAAATGCATTGCAACTAACTCGTATAAGCAATATTAATGATTTGGGAGTTACTTTAACTATAAATTTAAATTTCGAACAACACATTTTAAAAATTGTTTCCGAAGCGAGACGGTGTATGGGTTTTATTTATTATCAGAAATTGAGAAATACATGTGGATTCAGAAGCAATTACACTTTAATACTTTTATATCAAACACTATGTCAGGGAAGATAGACGGTCGGCCTTACCTTTTGGCGAAAGTTATACTAGTTATTTTGCCGGCTGGTAACTATCGGCCTAATTGGGCTAGCTCGCCGCGAGGGTCGCAGGGTCCCAGCTATGCTGAAAGAAAATACAAAAAAAAAGGAGTGGGCGCCAGGTCCTAGACTCAGATCCAATTCCTTGTGCCGGACCTTACACAAGGTCGAGGATAAAAACCAGCAAGTCAAAAATAAACAAACCAACAACCAATGAATAGATCACAAGCATATATATATATATATATGCAAGGCTAACACAAGCATATATATATATATATATATTACAGCAGGCAATATTTCCAGCAACACCAAAGAAAACACACAGTATGCGACATGCAATAATAAATATAAAAACAGATATAAATATAAATATCAAACAAATAGTAGCCCACGAGCAGCAATGACTATGACTTGTGAATGGGCTAACACATTAAAACATTGCGCGGTTAAAAACGGAGCGTAGCGAGTATTAAATAAAAAAAAAATAAATTGATCAAGCGCGAGTCGCGGAGCGAGCTTAAAATTTCGCGTATACCGGCTCGGAGCAATACAAGACCACCTTGGCTAACGTTTCAACCCCGAAGGTTAGCTAAATGACGCTATATCTATATTCAAAATTTTCTAAAGGGCGGAATCAGCGTGCGTTTGCGTGGCCACACATGAACGACGGTGTCCATATTAAAAATGCATTAAGTGTACGTATGTATATTTATATGCTAAAGAAAGCAAAGGCTTGGATTTGCCCCTTACTCGGTTAACGGAGATCTGCAATAATCACAATGCTCCCGTAGTGGGCTCACGAGACACTGCTACTGTAGTGTGCCTATCTTCACGCCGGACGTTTGACATGAAAATATTAATTACTGTTTTGTGATGAAAATCGCGAGGCTTTAAGGCGTCCGAACTGTGTTATGTAAGCGGGTGAGTAAAAGCGACGTCCAGAAAGGACACAAGTGAAGCTCAAAGCTACAAGTTCTACTCTATAAATTTTTCAGATAACACAGAGGTCAATAAGGTTAGGAGACCCGAAGGCACAAACGGAGCAATACACAGGTAAACCTTATGACCTCAATTTAGCAGGTAGCAGAGGGTATCCGCATATCATTGCGCGGCGGCCCTAACATTTAATTACACAAATTCCAAATATTACTAAACTAACGATGCACGAAACCTACTATCGCACAATCCGTGCTGACGAAATCACACATGCCCGAAGTGCTAACGGCATGAAACAGTATGATTCAATTATAAAGTACAACAGGCGCAATGCATATTATCTACAATAACGTCTTGCCTGCAGGAAAGTTCCCCGAACCTAATCTCTCCGTTCGCTCCCCTGTGGTTGGACATAGCTAGCGAAGCAACGAGGGCGGCTGCAGCTGCGAGATGCAGTGCCAGATAGGCTGCAAAGTGACTTGCAGGTAGGTGTAGAGCAGTTGCTCAGTCTTCAGCGTTGCCCACGAGAGTTGCAAAATTCACAGGCGATGCGACTATCTTAGGGCCCAGTGCATCGAACTGGATTCCAGCAGGGTGCAGTCGAACGGGATAGGCCTGCTCCAGACAGGAAGGATTTCAAGCAGATGGGGAGTGTTTTAACTCCCACCGGAAATTTGGCTAAAAACGCACAGAACCCAAATGTATTCCCGATTAAGAAGAAACTGGCCTAATCTTACCTCAAGCTGGGGTCGAGCCGAAAGAAGCGTGCTAAAGTCGGTTCCAGGAGATCCGCAAAAAGCGAAGGGATGCAAGTAAGTAGCTATCTAATCATTACGAACACCCACGATAACGCAGAAATGCTTCCAGATCCCTCAAACAATCTATTCGAAGAGGCGAGCCCTGCCAAAGGGCTATGAAGCACTTAGCTGCAGAGGAACACCTACTAGCACGACAATTTAGCTTGGAAAGAAAGCCGAAAAATTCAAAAACCTAGCCCACAGGTCATCTGATAAGAAAAATTTGGGCCAGAAGATGCCAAAAAACCAGTCAGGCAAGTTTGACTGCAGGAAAAGATAACATTGCTCTAGCAACAAATGGAATAGTTAAAAACAATTTGTATCACCGGTTGCCTAGCGGCCATACCCAAATATTTGTAGAAATATAGCAAGAATAAACCTAATTTGCAAAATATGAGTAATTAAACGAGGGATTGCTTACGAAACTGCATGATAATTATAAGAGAGTACTTAAAAATAAGATATAGCCAATTATACCCAGTTTAAAGCATGCAAAAATTGACAAAAGCCAACCATAAATATTCAAGTTCAAAAATTCAGCTAGCGAAAGTTCAATACTACGGGGGACACTCCAAAAGTATCGTAACAACTAGTGCGTTCAAAATTAGAATACTGTTGTGTAGTGTGGAACCCAAGTTCTCTAGAACGGAGCAATAAAAACTAGAAAAAGTCCAAAATTGGTTCTTAAGATTTTTATATTATAAAAAGTTTAGCCCTTACCCACACTATTCGAATACAAGAACAAATGATCTACTGCGTATGTTAAATAGCTATTTATGCAATAAGTGCTAAAAGTTGGCGTTTATGCACGAGACATGAAAATTATTAAACGAAGCCGAAGGCTGAGTTTCATAAAATGTCTCGTGCATAAACGACTTTTAGCACGAATTGCATACAATATTTTATCTACGACCTTAATTTTACTGTTATTAATCCATAAATATCGATTTAACAAAGGTTTGCATTTATGACAGTTAGAATTTACGTCATAATAAAGCGAGGGCTTTGGAACGTGGGCGAATGTTTGTGAAACCAATACTGTCAAAATCAGTTATCAAAGGTAATTATTAATACTACACATCTGACTGGATTCATTACGTAACGCTTTAATTATTTCAAAAACACTCTACCTTTAACGCAAGAAGTAACTAGAATAACTTTACAACTTCACTTCCAGTCCGTTACAGGTAAAGTGTTTTTGAAATAATTAAAGCGTTATGTAATGAATACAGCCAGATGTGGAGTATTAAGAATTACATTTTGTAACTGACCTTGACTACTGTCATTCGCAAATATTCCCCCGCGCGGCATGGTCTACTGTTTATTATGACATAAATTAGAAGTTTCGTAGATGCAAACCTTTGTTAAATCTATATTTATGGATTAATAACAGGTAATTAAGGTCGTAGATAAAATATTGTATGCAACACGTGCTAAAAGTCGTTTACGCACGAGACATGTTATGAAATTCAGCCTTCGGCTTCGTTTTATAATTTTCATGTCTCGTGCAGAAACGTCGACTTTTAGCACTTGTTGCATAAATAGCTATTTATAACCTCACTTCACTTATGACGCATTACCAATAACCTTCAAAACGCCAACTGTTTTTTTAAAATTGTATACTATCTATGTCCGAAAATCATCTTGAGTTTGTTTCTAGCATTTGGACAGCGCAGCCGCTTACAAAAAAAAACACACACACGCAAAGAATTGCAAAATTCAAGGCAAATTTATTAAACACATAAGCTTTCACTTTAGCAGATCTTTGTCTTAAATCGTAGATACCTAACGTCACCCTCTTATTAAAAATTAATTATACTAGAAGTATTCGTTGTAGTTAAGTTTAAATTTTTGAGCAAATGTGAAGGTGGCCGTTGTGGTCAAGGTGGCCGTTGTGCCAAAAGTGCAGGTGGCCGTTGTGGCAAAAGTGCAGGTGGCCGTTGTGGTCAAGGTGGCCGTTGTGGTCAAAAGTGCAGGTGGCCGTTGTGGTCAAAAGTGCAGGTGGCCGTTGTGGTCACGGTGGCCGTCATTCTCAGCGTCGGTGATGATGTATCGATTAGACGTCGGTGGCCGCTGTGGTCAAGGTGGCCGTTGTGGTCAAAAGTGAAGGTGGCCGTTGTGGCCAAGGTGGCCGTTGTGGTCAAATTTTATCGGTGGCCGTTGTGGACAAGGTGGCCGTTGTGGTCATGACAACAACGGCCAAACTTCCGGGTGGCCGTTGTGACCGGTGGCCGTTGTGGTATAGACCCTCCATACCACTTCGGAAAGTAAAAAAATACATTTGCGAAAACAATCTAAAAGACAAAATAAGAGCGTTATCGACAAAAACAAGGCCCAATACTGCCTAAAATGCCCCACGTTGAAAGCCAAAATTAGCCTGTTACAGTATCAAACTGTTTTAACGACACTCACGAGTGAGGGAGTGCCAAATGCGTAATGAAATCCGAAAGACGTAACACTTATCCTGGAAATCTCGTGTTGCTTTAAATCTGGTGTATCCTGTTTAAATTAGAAGTAGCATCGTTTAATGGAAATGTTTTGTTGTAAGAAAATTATTTTGGGCATTTTGACTTTTCCTTTGACGGAAATTAAAATTATTTTTACATATTTGATAAATCATTTATTTTCTTACGTCTATTAAAGTAATAAATCTGGTAATGTGGTGGTAAGAAAATGTAGAACAAACACTGACAGAAAAAAAGGGTAATTATTCCGTATGCGGTGAAACGCCAAAAAATCGATTTTTTTCGGGGAAAAAAACTCTAATCGATAGATTTCACTCCAAAGAACACGATTCCGCTGTCGGAGCGTGATTTTTTCAACTATTTCTTCTGATTTTCTAACCTCAAAAGTTTCAACGTATACGGAACAATTACCGCGGGGATATAATTCCGTATACGGTGAAACGCCAAAAATGCATCAATTTTGGTGGGAAACGACACTCATCCATAGATTTCACTTTAAAAACCACAGTTCTGCTGTCGGAGCGGCACGCCTCATTCTCTTTACATCGAATTCTATTTTTATAAATTAAAATTATAGAATCTGTTTGATCCCGATGCCGGAAAAAGGTCCGCAGGAAAAAGTTCCGCGGAAAATGTTCCGCCGGAAAAAGTGCCGTGGGGAAATAAATCCGCAGGAAAAAGTTCGGCAAGAAAAAGTTCCGCAGGAAAGCGATGCTTTGGTGTTTTGTCCATGTTACATGATTAATAAGTACCATACCATAGGGTACAAATGCATATGATAAAAATGGAAAAATTTGCTGGGCTCTTATGTATATTATAATTACATTTATAGTATTTTAAATTACTACTGACTATATAATCACAGTGTGGCCATACAATTTTTGACTGGTACTTTTTTATCCAATATCAAAATACGATTTTGCGGAAAACCATGATGATGTAATAAAAAAATAGATTTTTTTAACGGTGTAAGCGACATTTGATAACAAAAAATTACTAAAGTCAAAATAAAATTTTACAATTCATTTGCTGAAGTGAAAGAAAGGTATTCAAAATGACTAATCTCTCAAATACAATAAAATACCACAAAGAGGTTTAAATGTTGAAGAAATATGAGTCATAAGGTGTTTTCATCAATGTATTACAATTAATGGAAATTGGAAAGTTCAAATCCAAAACGCAAATGATATAACATCATTTGTATCGAAATCTTCTCGGTAATTTAATGTGCTTCATTAACATCTAAATTATATTAAATAGATACATGGACTAAACTCCAATCTAGCCCACTGGTGCTTAGGCGCATACGCGTGATAATGTGATTCTCAGTTTGTCGGAGGTTCTACAAATGTTCAGACAATGGAGGCAAAACACGAGAGTCTCATGCCAGACCCAGTCTTGGCTGCCGTAAAGGTGCGAATTTAGGTTAGCTGCAGTTTAACATTTGTGTGTAGTACTTAGTACAAAAATGCCTGTGTTTCACCGTAAAACAAGCAGTTAGTCCAATCGTCGACAATAATATTGAATTTGAATTTCCCAATGAGTATTTCTCTTATTTATAACTTAAAATCCAGTTTCGCCACTGGCATAACAGTTCCTCTAATTTCATATTCCGGAAATGTCAAAATGTACCAGTGGGCTATACTGGAGTTTTCCCGACACTAAACTACTTGCTATACATGTTCAACCTGGAATTGCAAATGTACACCGCAATAATCTATTGAACAGTTACTTACGAATATTTAATCAATATAAAACTTACAGGAAAATATTTATTTCTCTGTTAAATGTTCTGGATTGTTTGATGTTAATACTGTTCTGAATATCGTAATTTGTGAAAAACGTCAAAATATGGTTCTTTTCCGTATAAACAAACTATAATTTGGAAAACTTATGGCCGCGGGAATACTAATGGCGGATTTCATCATGTGATACGTCCACTCAAACTTTTGACAAGTTATAAAATGCCAATGTCTTATTTTGACATTAGTAACCTTTTGGGGTGAAATTCGGTGCACGGTCCGATCTATTTCGCATCCGCTGCGAGCGAAGTAAGTTTATAGTTCGATCAGCGTGTATGTCAAAATGTTGTGGGTGCCGCTTGCCGCTATCAATGTTTAAAGCAATGCTTTGCGCTCTCGGCGGTGGTCCAGGTTAATGGTTTACGTTAGTTGTTAGGTCTTGATAATTTTTTTTAGAGAAAAAATACGAGAGAGAGTTTGTTCAACGCAATGCGTTGCGCTCTCGGCGGTGGTCCAGGTTAATGGTTTATGTTAGTTGTTAGGTCTTGATAATTTTTTTTAGAGAAAAAATACGAGAGAGAGTTTGTTCAACGCAATGCGTTGCGCTCTCGGCGGTGGTCCAGGTTAATGGTTTATGTTAGTTGTTAGGTCTTGATAATTTTTTTTAGAGAAAAAATACGAGAGAGAGTTTGTTCAACGCAATGCGTTGCGCTCTCGCCGGTGGTCCAGGTTAATGGTTTATGTTAGTTGTTAGGTCTTGATAATTTTTTTTAGAGAAAAAATACGAGAGAGAGTTTGTTCAACGCAATGCGTTGCGCTCTCGGCGGTGGTCCAGGTTAATGGTTTATGTTAGTTGTTAGGTCTTGATAATTTTTTTTAGAGAAAGAATACGAGAGAGAGTTTGTTCAACGCAATGCGTTGCGCTCTCGGCGGTGGTCCAGGTTAATGGTTTATGTTAGTTGTTAGGTCTTGATAATTTTTTTTAGAGAAAAAATACGAGAGAGAGTTTGTTCAACGCAATGCGTTGCGCTCTCGGCGGTGGTCCAGGTTAATGGTTTATGTTAGTTGTTAGGTCTTGATAATTTTTTTAGAGAAAAAATACGAGAGAGAGTTTGTTCAACGTAATGCGTTGCGCTCTCGGCGGTGGTCCAGGTTGATGGTTTATGTTAGTTGTTAGGTCTTGATATTTTTTTTTTTAGAGAAAAAATACGAGAGAGAGTTTGTTCAACGCAATGCGTTGCGCTCTCGGCGGTGGTCCAGGTTAATGGTTTATGTTAGTTGTTAGGTCTTGATAATTTTTTTAGAGAAAAAATACGAGAGAGAGTTTGTTCAACGCAATGCGTTGCGCTCTCGGCGGTGGTCCAGGTTAATGGTTTATGTTAGTTGTTAGGTCTTGATAATTTTTTTTAGAGAAAAAATACGAGAGAGAGTTTGTTCAACGCAATGCGTTGCGCTCTCGGCGGTGGTCCAGGTTAATGGTTTATGTTAGTTGTTAGGTCTTGATAATTTTTTTTAGAGAAAAAATACGAGAGAGAGTTTGTTCAACGCAATGCGTTGCGCTCTCGGCGGTGGTCCAGGTTAATGGTTTATGTTAGTTGTAAGGTCTTGATAATTTTTTTTAGAGAAAAAATACGAGAGAGAGTTTGTTCAACGCAATGCGTTGCGCTCTCGGCGGTGGTCCAGGTTAATGGTTTATGTTAGTTGTTAGGTCTTGATAATTTTTTTTAGAGAAAAAATACGAGAGAGAGTTTGTTCAACGCAATGCGTTGCGCTCTCGGCGGTGGTCCAGGTTAATGGTTTATGTTAGTTGTTAGGTCTTGATAATTTTTTTAGAGAAAAAATACGAGAGAGAGTTTGTTCAACGGAATGCGTTGCGCTCTCGGCGGTGGTCCAGGTTGATGGTTTATGTTAGTTGTTAGGTCTTGATATTTTTTTTTAGAGAAAAAATACGAGAGAGAGTTTGTTCAACGCAATGCGTTGCGCTCTCGGCGGCGATCCAGGTCAATGGTTTATGTTAGTTGTTAGGTCTTGATAATTTTTTTTAGAGAAAGAATACGAGACGGAGTTTGTTCAACGCAATGCGTTGCGCTCTCGGCGGTGGTCCAGGTTAATGGTTTATGTTAGTTGTTAGGTCTTGATAATTTTTTTTAGAGAAAGAATACGAGAGAGAGTTTGTTCAACGCAATGCGTTGCGCTCTCGGCGGTGGTCCAGGTTAATGGTTTATGTTAGTTGTTAGGTCTTGTTAATTTTTTTAGAGAAAAAATACGAGAGAGAGTTTGTTCAACGCAATGCGTTGCGCTCTCGGCGGTGGTCCAGGTTAATGGTTTATGTTAGTTGTTAGGTCTTGATAATTTTTTTTAGAGAAAAAATACGAGAGAGGGTTTGTTCAACGCAATGCGTTGCGCTCTCGGCGGTGGTCCAGGTTAATGGTTTATGTTAGTTGTTAGGTTTTGATAATTTTTTTTAGAGAAAGAATACGAGAGAGAGTTTGTTCAACGCAATGCGTTGCGCTCTCGGCGGTGGTCCAGGTTGATGGTTTATGTTAGTTGTTAGGTCTTGATATTTTTTTTTTAGAGAAAAAATACGAGAGAGAGTTTGTTCAACGCAATGCGTTGCGCTCTCGGCGGCGATCCAGGTTAATGGTTTATGTTAGTTGTTAGGTCTTGATAATTTTTTTTTAGAGAAACAATACGAGACGGAGTTTGTTCAACGCAATGCGTTGCGCTCTCGGCGGTGGTCCAGGTTAATGGTTTATGTTAGTTGTTAGGTCTTGATAATTTTTTTTAGAGAAAAAATACGAGAGAGAGTTTGTTCAACGCAATGCGTTGCGCTCTCGGCGGTGGTCCAGGTTAATGGTTTATGTTAGTTGTTAGGTCTTGATAATTTTTTTAGAGAAAAAATACGAGAGAGAGTTTGTTCAACGTAATGCGTTGCGCTCTCGGAGGTGGTCCAGGTTGATGGTTTATGTTAGTTGTTAGGTCTTGATATTTTTTTTTAGAGAAAAAATACGAGAGAGAGTTTGTTCAACGCAATGCGTTGCGCTCTCGGCGGCGATCCAGGTCAATGGTTTATGTTAGTTGTTAGGTCTTGATAATTTTTTTTAGAGAAAGAATACGAGACGGAGTTTGTTCAACGCAATGCGTTGCGCTCTCGGCGGTGGTCCAGGTTAATGGTTTATGTTAGTTGTTAGGTCTTGATAATTTTTTTTAGAGAAAGAATACGAGAGAGAGTTTGTTCAACGCAATGCGTTGCGCTCTCGGCGGTGGTCCAGGTTAATGGTTTATGTTAGTTGTTAGGTCTTGATAATTTTTTTAGAGAAAAAATACGAGAGAGAGTTTGTTCAACGCAATGCGTTGCGCTCTCGGCGGTGGTCCAGGTTAATGGTTTATGTTAGTTGTTAGGTCTTGATAATTTTTTTTAGAGAAAAAATACGAGAGAGGGTTTGTTCAACGCAATGCGTTGCGCTCTCGGCGGTGGTCCAGGTTAATGGTTTATGTTAGTTGTTAGGTTTTGATAATTTTTTTTAGAGAAAGAATACGAGAGAGAGTTTGTTCAACGCAATGCGTTGCGCTCTCGGCGGTGGTCCAGGTTGATGGTTTATGTTAGTTGTTAGGTCTTGATATTTTTTTTTAGAGAAAAAATACGAGAGAGAATTTGTTCAACGCAATGCGTTGCGCTCTCGGCGGTGGTCCAGGTTGATGGTTTATGTTAGTTGTTAGGTCTTGATATTTTTTTTTAGAGAAAAAATACGAGAGAGAGTTTGTTCAACGCAATGCGTTGCGCTCTCGGCGGCGATCCAGGTTAATGGTTTATGTTAGTTGTTAGGTCTTGATAATTTTTTTTAGAGAAAGAATACGAGACGGAGTTTGTTCAACGCAATGCGTTGCGCTCTCGGCGGTGGTCCAGGTTAATGGTTTATGTTAGTTGTTAGGTCTTGATAATTTTTTTTAGAGAAAGAATACGAGACGGAGTTTGTTCAACGCAATGCGTTGCGCTCTCGGCGGTGGTCCAGGTTAATGGTTTATGTTAGTTGTTAGGTCTTGATAATTTTTTTTAGAGAAAGAATACGAGACGGAGTTTGTTCAACGCAATGCGTTGCGCTCTCGGCGGTGGTCCAGGTTAATGGTTTATGTTAGTTGTTAGGTCTTGATAATTTTTTTTAGAGAAAGAATACGAGAGAGAGTTTGTTCAACGCAATGCGTTGCGCTCTCGGCGGTGGTCCAGGTTAATGGTTTATGTTAGTTGTTAGGTCTTGATAATTTTTTTAGAGAAAAAATACGAGAGAGAGTTTGTTCAACGCAATGCGTTGCGCTCTCGGCGGTGGTCCAGGTTAATGGTTTATGTTAGTTGTTAGGTCTTGATAATTTTTTTTAGAGAAAAAATACGAGAGAGGGTTTGTTCAACGCAATGCGTTGCGCTCTCGGCGGTGGTCCAGGTTAATGGTTTATGTTAGTTGTTAGGTTTTGATAATTTTTTTTAGAGAAAGAATACGAGAGAGAGTTTGTTCAACGCAATGCGTTGCGCTCTCGGCGGTGGTCCAGGTTGATGGTTTATGTTAGTTGTTAGGTCTTGATATTTTTTTTTAGAGAAAAAATACGAGAGAGAGTTTGTTCAACGCAATGCGTTGCGCTCTCGGCGGCGATCCAGGTTAATGGTTTATGTTAGTTGTTAGGTCTTGATAATTTTTTTTTAGAGAAAGAATACGAGACGGAGTTTGTTCAACGCAATGCGTTGCGCTCTCGGCGGTGGTCCAGGTTAATGGTTTATGTTAGTTGTTAGGTCTTGATAATTTTTTTTAGAGAAAAAATACGAGAGAGAGTTTGTTCAACGCAATGCGTTGCGCTCTCGGCGGTGGTCCAGGTTAATGGTTTATGTTAGTTGTTAGGTCTTGATAATTTTTTTAGAGAAAAAATACGAGAGAGAGTTTCTTCAACGTAATGCGTTGCGCTCTCGGCGGTGGTCCAGGTTGATGGTTTATGTTAGTTGTTAGGTCTTGATATTTTTTTTTAGAGAAAAAATACGAGAGAGAGTTTGTTCAACGCAATGCGTTGCGCTCTCGGCGGCGATCCAGGTCAATGGTTTATGTTAGTTGTTAGGTCTTGATAATTTTTTTTAGAGAAAGAATACGAGACGGAGTTTGTTCAACGCAATGCGTTGCGCTCTCGGCGGTGGTCCAGGTTAATGGTTTATGTTAGTTGTTAGGTCTTGATAATTTTTTTTAGAGAAAGAATACGAGAGAGAGTTTGTTCAACGCAATGCGTTGCGCTCTCGGCGGTGGTCCAGGTTAATGGTTTATGTTAGTTGTTAGGTCTTGATAATTTTTTTAGAGAAAAAATACGAGAGAGAGTTTGTTCAACGCAATGCGTTGCGCTCTCGGCGGTGGTCCAGGTTAATGGTTTATGTTAGTTGTTAGGTCTTGATAATTTTTTTTAGAGAAAAAATACGAGAGAGGGTTTGTTCAACGCAATGCGTTGCGCTCTCGGCGGTGGTCCAGGTTAATGGTTTATGTTAGTTGTTAGGTTTTGATAATTTTTTTTAGAGAAAGAATACGAGAGAGAGTTTGTTCAACGCAATGCGTTGCGCTCTCGGCGGTGGTCCAGGTTGATGGTTTATGTTAGTTGTTAGGTCTTGATATTTTTTTTTAGAGAAAAAATACGAGAGAGAGTTTGTTCAACGCAATGCGTTGCGCTCTCGGCG